>CAEGAF010020277.1:0-13999 GCA_903067075.1 Micropoecilia bifurca | reverse complement strand
GAATAGACCTTACCAGGGAGGCTTAAGAGTGTGACCCCTCTGTAATTGGAGCACACCCTCCGGTCCCCCTTTTTAAACAGGGGGACCACCACCCCGGTCTGCCAATCCAGAGGAACCAACCCCGATGTCCATGCGATATTGCAGAGTTGCATGAGCCAACACAACCCTACAACATCCAGAGCCTTAAGGAACTCCGGGCGGATCTCATCCACCCGTGGGGCCCTGAGGCCACCGAGGAGCTTTTTAACACAAGTTAAGTAAAATAACATAAAAACACATTTTAAACTAATGAAAAACACACATAGATGCAAACATGTACAAACTTTAACAACATTATTGTATTTGATAGACTGGATGTATCTTTAGCTCTGCACTTTGCCATTTTCAGTCAGGAGATTATGTCGGAAGACTTGGAGGACTGGAGCGACTCACTCCACCTCAGCAGGATGCAACTGAGTCGATTTAATTTTTCTGAACTTTTTTTAAAGTAAAACCTCATGTTTCTTGGTTCAATTAGTTATTTATGAAACACCCCTAACTGCGTCTGCCATCTAGTGGACAAGCTACGAATTTCTATTCGTAGCTTAAAATCTAACATCTAACCTAAAATGAATACGTCTATGGATAAAATGAAGAATATTTGAAAAACATTCTATATGTTTTGGAATCTATCCTTAAACAAATAAAATCAAATGTCATAAGTCGCAGAGTGATTTTGTATATTTTTTACCTTTTGTATTTAGTTATAGTGAAGTTTTGTCCATTTTGTTTTATTGTGAAAAAAAATAAAGTGAGGGGGCAATTGTATTGTATTTCTCTTTAAAAAACGAATACAATTGATTATAAGTTAGTAAATAATGTTCCGCATCGATCAGAAAATAGGATGTTATGTTTTAATCACTAGAAAATGAGCTTTAGAAAATATACAAGCTGTGAAGAATTTTTTTCCGGGTTACGTTCTTTTAATTGCTTAAAAATAAAAGTATTTCTAAAACAGCTTACAAACGCAAGAGGCAGTTTGTCATCTAAATCATTGGGTGAGATTATGATTATGATATCAATCTTATAGAGGTTTTCTGAAATAGTCTCTGTATTGCTTGAATCATAATTTTGAATGAAATTACCGAGTTGCTTATTAAAGGAGCTTTATTTTGAAAGGTTGCGGCTGACAAAGTGTGTGCCTCCATTTTGCTTCGCTGTGATTGGCTAGGCGTCCTGCGGTTGCTGATGTGTCGTTCGGCATTTAGCAACTCTTCTCCGGCTGATTCAAACAGAGTATTTCGGTGCTGTTTTGTAGTTTCATCGAGTGAAAATAATGCCTTACTATCAGACTTGGGAGGAGTTCGCTCGGGCAGCAGAAAAGCTGTACCTGGCGGATCCAATGAAGGTAAAAAAACCCCCCCATAAAATAAACGAAAGATTTGCTTGGAATAAGCGCTACTGGCTAACACGCTGCTTAGCTGGCGACATGTCGACGCTGAGTGCTGACTCCTGTTTAACTGTGGAATCTGTGGTTGTATGTACAGGTCAGGGTGGTCCTGAAGTACAGACATTGCGACGGTAACCTCTGCATCAAAGTCACAGACAACGCCGTGGTGAGTCTCAATCACAGCCCAGAGACCCAGGGATTAACTTTAACACTGCAGTCTGGGGAAACTCGACCTCGTGAAGTTAGCTTCTGATTCGCAGCCTCCTTATCTGCTATTTCACAGCTTTCAATGAGCTTGGATTGAATTTAATGAACGTTTTACAAACTGAGCTGTGGAATAATCAATCTGCCTTTGAAGACAGAAAAAATGACCCTTTATTACTTTATTATGTAAACCCACAGCTTTAAACCCTGCAGTTTAAAGCTGTGGGTTTATTTCTCAGTGCTGATGTAATCTGGACCACTGTTATAATTAACCTTTGACCTGAATAGAATAAACAGGATCGATTGATTTCTATTGGTCAGTTTCATTGACTGACTGACAGTTTAGAGGACAAAAACAAGACAACACTTGATTTTCTCACCCTGATTTCCTACTGTGAGATGGACATATAGATAAAAACTGCTAAATGTTGCAAAATAAATGTTCAGTTTTCATCTGTGAGGTAAGGAAAATCACAAAGGTTGATGTGTCTGAAACTCACTGGAATGCAATGGTGAACGTTATCCTGAGCAAAACTTGCTCAGGATAATCAGGCAATGATTATAGAAGTTGTTTGTCAGAAGTCCAGCCTGTCCCACATTTTCTTTTAGATCAAGCTGAGTTTTGGACTGAAACTGTTATGGCATCACATGTATTGATGCTTGCCTCACATTAGCAATTGATATCAATTGCTATTCATGATAATGAAAAGATATGATAATTACGAAAGTACTCCAAGTTGAAATTCTAGTCTTAAAGGCACAGTGCAGCCTTACAGGTTTCTCCTGTTTCTGCTTTTTTTTGTTGTAACAACTAAATACAAATGTTTCTGTGTTGAGCCCTTTTAGTAGGACCTCTACTAAAAACTCTCTTGTTGGAAAGCCAGAATCTAATGGATAGATGAAGCATTAAAAAACAAATTCTACATTTTCTGAGTGATTGAAATTGATGTTATTTACTAACAACATGATTTTTAAAGTTAATTCAATATTTAAAAGTGTGTCCGATGCCTACTGGGTGGCTTCATTCTGCCTTTGTTAAACTACAATGGCAGTTTACCATTGTAGAATGCCATGGTACAGTTCTAAAACTCTAATTCTACAACAGAATGTAGTCAAGACTGGCAACAGATAAACTGAAGTTCCATCGGAGAATTCGAGTTCAATGGGAGAAATCTCAGATGGCGCACTGAAAGGAGATGAGAATCCAGCAGAATCACACACAAAGTCAATGACCAGGGTAGTTGTTAATTTAAAATTGACAATATTAATTTGCAATATTGAAATATAATCTACAAGAGATCCTCTGAATCAGCCAACAGTCTGGTAGTTATATTCTGCAGAAAGAATGACTTTTGATTTTAGTTTGACTTTATTCATCTCACCAACCAAATTAAACTTTTTGTTGTTTCTCTTTAGGACAAGAAAAATATTAGGACCTCATAGTTTATAAAATAACTTGCCTTTGGTCTCTTGTAATGTACTTAAGACATTCAGGTTGTATTTGAGGTCATTTTTGTAAATGGTTTGACTAATATCAAGTTGTATTCTACTCCTAATTTTTCCTTTTATGCCTTTGTTTGTCTTGTGTATTTCTTTCTTTATTCTTCATATTTATTCCAATTAGGTTGTGATATATTTAGTTTGGATTTGTAATTTCCAGTGTTCCGCTGCCTTTCTTGGCCAAGTCTCTCTTGGAAAAGAGATTTTTTTTTTTTATCTCAATGAGACATACCTCATTAACTAAACTTACTTAAGTCATTTAAAATTTAACTAATGAAGCTTTTTATGCTACTAGTCTCCCTGTGCAGTCTAGTAGCTATTCCTTTAAAAGATTCCTGCCTCTGGCCTCATGTCACATATGTTCTGTCCTTACAGTGTCTACAGTACAAGACAGACCAGGCTCAGGATGTGAAGAAGATTGAGAAGCTCCATGGAAAACTGATGAGACTCATGGTGTCTAAGGAGACCCACAGTGGCTCCATGGAGACGGACTAACATACCCTGGATGCACTTTGCTTTTGGAACGCTGGGACTAATTTCAGAGGACTTGTTTGTTATTTAGAGCACAAAGGCACCAGTGGAGGAGACTGAGGGACATTGGTCACTGAGAGGGGATGTGGAGGGAATAATCTGGTTGGCTACACTGATGGAATAATGTCAGAGGAGAGATTAATATTCAGTCTATGTATTTTCTGAGGGTTTTGTTTTATCCCATCTCAGTACATTAAATACTATCAGATTTTGTTTTCAGACATTCTAAACACACCTCTGATGGTATTAGTGGAACCCAGTGTAGGTTGCTGAGATGGTTAAGGAACTAGAAGACAATGGGAGAAAAAATATCTACTTTACAGGAGGTTACATTTCTTTTCTGCTTTGAGGGGGTAGATTTTTGTCTATGCCTCTGACTGCATTTTGATGCTGTATTTGATTTCATTTTGCATTTTCCTTATCTGCTTGTGCTCATACAAAGCAGTTTCCTTCGTAAGTGAGGAAGAATCCAGTTTTTACAGAGAAATCTCTACATCTCTAAAGCCAGAGCGATTTCAATAAATGTTTATTTTTTCTCTTACAACCCACATCCCTGCTGTAGTTTTTCTAATGTTAGCATTGTTGCTTCTTGATGCTGCTTTCCAGGTGAGAATAATGAGCCCCAACCCAGAACGCAGCAGGTGGAGTCAACAGTTCTGAAATATGTTCAGTCAGTTATTTCATTTGTGACTACAAGCCCAAATAACTAAACCTACAACAGAAAATTACAAAAATAATATGATTTAAGTAACCTGCTGAACCTTCTGATCTTTGAAACAGACAAAAACAAATTTAGATTTTTGCAAGAGAACAATGCACATCAATGTGGTTAATAGTATCATCATAGTACATCTGTAGGACTATTTTGATGGTATACCTTGTAGTCACGACTCCTTAGTTGTTTCAGCACAAAAAGGTGCTGTTCGAATTACAAGCAAACTCAATTATCAATATGCATGTACATTCAATTTAATAATGACATTCTTTCACACAATAGCCATAAATGACAAACACTGGAAGTGGAGCATTTTTTACACATGCGTCTGAGGGTTAATTACATCGGTAACACTTTATTTGAAGGGGTGTGCATAAGACTGACATGACACTGTCATAAGCATGACAACATCTCTCATAAACATAAAGAAGTATTTACGAATGTTTATGACAGTTCTCATAAAGTGTCATTCAGTAAATAATGACAATGCAAAATTGCTCTAACACTTCCATTAAAAGTCCATTAAAAGTGCCAACTGCATGATTTTGTAAATTATGATAATTTAATGCAAAGTTGGCATTTTTAATGGACTTAATGCCACTTTTAGAGCAACTTTGCATTAAAAGTGTCATTATTTACCAAATGACACTTCATGACAACTGTCATAAACATTCATAAAGACTTTATGTTCATGACCGATGTTATGTCATGTTTATAACAGTGTCAGTGTCATGTTAGTTTTATGCACACCCCTTCAAATAAAGCGTTACCATTACATCTTTTATTTCTGATCAAGTTCGGCAAGAGAAAAACTTAATAAATTTTATAAAACTATTTTGAGTGTCATTGTTTTTATCTAAATAATTTAACTCAAATGTATAATATGCGGCTTTGATATAAAACAGAAAGTAACTATATGATTACTGTCAATTGGAAAATATTAATTTTTTTGATGGAAATTATGACGTATTGTACTCGTACCACAGTTTGAATACAACACAAAACACTACATGTCCCATCATCCTCTTCTCAAGCTCAGTTTCCAAGAGGAAAAACTATTGCGTGTTTCCTCCTCAGTACTCAGTGCGATTTAAACTGTGTGGACAATTTGACTGAATGTGAGAAAGTTCTGCTGTAAAGAACTGCAGGAAGAACGGAAAGCGGCAGAGTTTGGGAACAAACGGAGACACCGTCCGTCCGTCCGTCCGTCCACCGGGTCCAGGCTCCTGTCAACCTTCCTCCTGCGGGTCTGTGAGACTTCAGGTAAACACTTTTTAACTTGGGAGTTTCCCTGAGGATTAATGAACAGTTGAGCTGTTTTCTCTGTATTATACACGAGGCGGAATTTGAGAGGCGTTTAAGTCCCGAGAGACCGTGTTGCGTTTACTGGGCGCAGGAACACAACTTTAATGAAACGTCCATAGAAGAAACACTAAAATCTATTTATAATACCAACATGTTAGGTTTTGCATTTGCAGGGTCTGCCTTTAATGTACATCGAGTAGCTAAATGTAAGCAGGGGAAATGTGTTGTTTTGTTGCAGGAAGGAGTGTAACTAAACTTTTAGACATCTTTAATGAAGGGCAGTTTGTTCCAGAAAATAGCCATGATGTCCTGCATTCAGGCCACTGAACTGCGTCACAACGACCTGCAGGGACTGAGGCTTTTCCCTCAGCCTTCGCCTCTGTCCCGCTGCTTAACTGCAGAACCTCAACGTCTTGATAGAAACAGGAATGATTGGGTCCATGTTGGTGGATAGAAGCTCTCAGGCTGGGTCAGTGCTGCCCTATAATCCCGTCAGCTGGTCAGACACAACAACACAGACTCTGTTTCGGTGACCTCAGCCTCCCGCTGGGTCCGGAGCCAGCGAAGGATTGTGGCTCAGCTTTGGGTCACACCACAGACTTATTCGGTTATACTGAGTCCTTCTCTGTCTGAAGTCGTAGATACATTTTCTCAAACCCACAAATTTTTACTTTAGTTTAAAACAGGAAAAGTTGGATTTTTAAAATCACACACATCAAACTAGTGATCCTAAGTCTGCATCGTGGTTTCATCATAACAAGTGTGATGTTATTTTGATTTATTTTGGCACTAGTAAATTGTAAGTTTTGATGAGATTATTTATAGTATTGTTACTTTTAGTATTTTCTCCTGGTTCCCTAAGAACATCATTTAAAGTCATCTGTTCACCCAGCCATTCATCCTAATTGTGTGCAGTTTAGATTTATTAAATGTAAACTTCATCTAGCATTTATATCCTGTCTTAGAGACGAGCTCTGAATGATCAATAGTTCATTGAAGTTCTATCAGTTATAATGGTATCAGATTGCAAACCTTTTACAACCTAGTTCAGCCTGTCCTCTCCAGTAGTGGACCACGAGTATGAAAGTCCAAGGTAAAAGTCTGATAGGGGTCACTCCTTCACAGACCTGCTGCTGCTCATATGAACCAACTGTATAGGGAGCTGGTCCTTCAATTTCCATGCTGTTCTATTTGGGATTTTCTTCATCATAAATATTTATAGTAATCAAAACCTACTTTTCAGTCAGGGAGAGTTTAGCGTCTCCATACAGCTGTAGAAAACTCTGGATGTTTCCTACCAGAGAGGGTAAAGAATGCACCTAAACAATATGGCTGGTGTTTGACACAATCCCCAGAGGTGCTTTTAAAACGTCCATTTATGTCTACCTCCATGTCAAAATCATACAATGCCTTGTTTTGATTCAAGTTCCTTTTATATTGACCATGATTGTCATTTAAAAGTAATAAAACAACCAACAACAACAAAAATAACATAACTTCAACAGTTAAATCTTTTTATTTGGAATGGCTAAAATGTGACCTTGGTAATACATATATATTTTTTAATATGTTAACTGTTTTAGTATTTATGATAAAGATCATATCCACACCTCTAAGTATTTACAAGAAAAACCTTATTTCCAGATAGTATTGTCTTTTACCAATTATATAGTGTTACGTGGACTTAGTCCTTTTATTATGCAAACATTAGTGTATAGGTTAAAATGAGAAAAATGCTAAGGTTAGCTTATTCTGTGTGCGTCCTGTGTTTCTAAATTATTAAGTTTTATCTTTATTTATTATTGTATCTTTTAGTGACTAAATGAAGGGTTTATTTACGACTTTATGTCCGATTCTGTCCATGTTTAACTTCTCTACAGAAGCATAATGTTCACAGCAGTGCTGGTTGCCCTGGTGATCGGAGGATTGATTATCTTCCTGGTACAGAGGCGCAAGAACCAGGTTCTGAAGACCGAGGATGGTTGGTGGGGGGCTGGAGAGCCCCCCAATGCTGAGGAAGACCTCACCATCCGGTTCTTTAACGTAACCACCAGCGATGAGGAGCTGGAGGTGAGCTAGTCAAACGCACCTGAGACCTGCAGTATCTTCTCCAGATCTTCATCCTGTCCTCCCTCCTTCTGTTGTCCCTGTTGTCTCCTAGGACCTGTACAGGAGGATGGACCAGACCCGTCCTGTTCCCTCGCTGGAGGACAGCCAGTTTCATTACGGCTTCAACTCCCACTACCTGCAGAAGGTGGTCTCTTACTGGAGAAAGGACTTTGACTGGAGGAGACAAGTGGACAAACTGAACCAATACCCACATTTTAAAACCAACATTGAAGGTGAGGCATCACAGCTGACACATTCATGAAGAAACTACGCAGATAACTTTGACCTCTTTGAACTTCTAACCAGGCATTGACATTCACTACGTGCATGTGAAGCCCAAGACGGTGCCTGAGGGGACAAAAGCCATTCCCCTCATAATGGTCCATGGCTGGCCTGGCTCATTCTATGAGTTCTATGGGCTGATCCCCATGTTAACAGAGCCTTCGGATCCCGGTCAGCTTGTGTTTGAGGTGGTGTGTCCGTCCATTCCAGGCTACGGCTTTTCTGAAGCACCACGGAAGAAAGGTCAGTTTGGAAGGACTCTTGCCGAATGTTGACTTTTAGTAAGTATTACAAAGCTAAAAGTATTGTGGCAGTTGGGGCAATACAACAGTAAAGCCAGTTTCATGTCAATAAACAAAGTAAAAGTACTGCTGGGCCTGAATACAACCCAGGTGGTGTGGAAATAGCTTTTCAACCATTTGTTTGTCTCACAAACACTCAACTAGTGTTTGTGGGTCTGAGGGAGTCACTACATTTATGTTATTGTTGTTACTAAACACAAATAAACATTTTTTACCATACAAAATACTTTTTAAAATTTACTTCAATTGCATCAACGTAAACCACATATATGGTTGGTTTTTGTCGTCTAACTTGGACCTAAAACATTTTATGTTGAAAAAGTACCAGTTCCTGTTTGTTATGACAAAAACTGTGAATTAAAAGAAGAGAAAAATTTCTATTCAATATGCAAGTAAGTACTTATGTTTACCTTTCAGTGTGTGTGTAAGGGTTTATGATAAGTTTTTTTTTATCTTATTTTTACTTTTGTTAGAAATTCCACCCATAAAGAACACAAGTTGAAAATATCACCCTAGGAATGTGAATGTGTCAGCTGAGCTTCATCTGGCTCATGCACATAGCATCAATGTTTCAACTTTATCCAGAAAAGCAGGTGCAGATAAGAGGATTAACATACACAAACATCCTTGTACTTCTATCAGTCTGAGGACTTATTGACTCCCATTCATCTTAGTTATTTCATTTATGCCTAAACCCGACATTTCCCTTGCAAGTCTATTCCTAACCTCAACCAAAACTCCATTCACCCCATTCTAAAACTAACTAGCAATAGTTCACTAGGTTGTAGTTCTCAGAGGTTCTCAGTGGAGTTTTTAGTAATTGCAATGTTTCTCCCTCTGCCCTCGTATGATCAGGTTTTGACTCTGTTTGTGCTGCTCGCATCTTCCACAAGCTGATGAAGCGTCTGGGTTTCCAGCAGTTCTACGCTCACGGAGGGGACTGGGGCTGGCTGGTCACCACTAACATGGCTCAGCTGGAGCCCAAGTATGACTCAACACCCCTGTTTAATGACAGGCCCAGCTTAACTATGGTTCACACAACTCTTCAAAGTATTATTTCCTTCGCTCCCCTTAGAACTGTTAAAGGTCTGCACGTGAACTTTGCTCCGCCCTCCAAGCCGGGGTTGCTCGTGACTTTGTCCATCATGCTCGGCCGCCGCTTCCCTAAGCTGTTCGGATTCACCGAAACAGACGTAGAGCGACTCTACCCCTGCATGGAGAAGCTGGTGTTGGAATCCATCAAAGAGTCTGGCTACATGCATATCCAGGCGACCAAACCTGACACAGCCGGTAAGAACTGGTCATTCAACGCAAGTCTTTTGTTTTCAATCCTAAATGGCAGTGATTGTTTTGTTCTGTCAGGTCGCGGGCTGAATGACTCTCCTGTCGGTCTGGCTGCCTACATTCTGGAGAAGTTTTCCACCTGGACAGACCATGACTTCAGGAACCTGGAAGATGGAGGACTTACCAGGTTAGGAATAGGTGCTAAAGGAAGACATTTCTCTCATGTTAAGTTAGGGATGGAACAGTAAATGTCCAGTACATCCCTGTCAATTCGACAGCAAACATTTAAAGCCTTGTTGCATACCTGAACAACTGAAGAAGGTTTATGTGTGGAAGGAGTCCAACTTCAAAAAGGGACATCTAAGCACATCTTTCAACAGCAAAATGTAACATCAATCACTGATACTGGAGAAAAATTAGGTTACGTCCAAATCCAGCTGCCTGGTGCATCCAGTCAGGCCAAACTTCATATGTCATGTAAGGAGATGAATCTCTAAGGGTGAGAGCTTGATGTTTGATGAGATAGCAGACGTCTGCATTCAGATACAGCTAAATACTAGGTGTGGGAGTCCATTAACATCTTTAATTGAGTTAATTACACAGACTGTAATTAATTACTCACATTAATTAATGTGGTTTTAGTCTAAAAACCACATATAAGCAAAATAAGCAACATTTTCAATAAAAAATAAATTTTACTGCTACATCAGAAACAGGATCAGAAACTCCTGATCATTCATGGAGCTTCTTTATAAATGTGGACTGTGGACGCCGATGACATTAGCATTGAAGGTGTCTGAGCTGCTGCTACATATTTAGCATTAAGCTGCTATTTTAGGTTTGATTAGCTAAGGCTGATAGCTAAGTCCTTTTAGCACAACTTCAACACAACAGTCTTCTCCAGCGTCCATCAGATTGTTTTCTGAAGTAGGAAGTAACCCATTGACCAGAGGGTCAAGAGAAGCGGCTTTGTCATCCATCGCTGTTGCTTGCTGATGTTTCTTGTAATTCAAATTTACAGGTGTACCAGAAACACAATGCAAAGGAAAAAAAAATCTTTTGGTATTTTACATAAGAAAAAGAAAATGCAATTAACTGTAATAAAATATAATGTCTATGTAATTAATTAAAGTCTTGCACCTATTAAGTACCAAAACCTAAATATTTTGTGACTTAAATATATTTAAGTCGCTACATTTCTGTGTAATCTATCTGTCCAAGCATTGCCCATAACATTTTATTCATTGAAATAAGTTCAAGCTAATTTCCAGTCAGTTCTATACACTTTCCACTTTTGGTTTTTAGAACACATTCGAGTAAAATCCTGATCCATTCCTTATAGGAAGTTCTCTCTGGATGACCTGCTTACCAACGTTATGATCTACTGGACTTCAGGCTGCATCGTTTCTTCAATGAGGTTCTATAAAGAAAACTTTGGCAAAGGTCTGGACGCGCCCCATGCTAAGTGAGTGATAATTCATCCTAGATCCTATCCAGTCCTTACATTTTCAACAGACCACCTCATTCCTCCTTGAAACTGATGTTGAGAAAATCTAGTAAGATAGAGAAATCATGAAAGCGTTTAATGTTCAAGCTATAAAGTAATTCTCTGCTTTGCTGGAGGACTGTTGCTGTTATTTGATTGCTTTCTGTTCCCAGGATACCGGTCTTTGTTCCGACGGGCTTCGCCTGCTTCCCTAACGAGCTGATGCATACGCCGAAGCTTTGGGTCAAACAGAAATACCATAACCTCGTCAGCTTTTCTCCCATGCAGCGCGGCGGCCATTTTGCTGCCATGGAGGAGCCCCGGCTGATGGCGGAGGACATCCAGCAGTTCACAAGATCAGTGGAGGAGATGATGAAGAAGAAGAAGTAGAAGGTTGATGGATAAGATGTCAAATGTTTTCTCCTGCATTTAGCCAAGAAAGGAGGTGATTTTTCCCCCCCTTAGTGGAATCAGAACATTTTAGTGGATTAGAATAACATATATTTAGGATATGTAATATTCAAATACCTACACACATCACACACCTAGCTGTCAGATTAAAGCAACTAAATAACTAGAGGCAACATATTACAGTTAATTGTTGCATAAAGCATGTATTTCAGAAAAAAATTTACATAAATTATTATTTCTAAATTTTTCCTGTTCTCCTTCAATTACGGAGTAATAAAACTGACTGGTTTTGGAGATGGTTTGTGTTGGCAGTCCAGCTGTTTAATGGATATCTAGGCATTTCACTCACTACAGCCTGGAAAGTGCTGAAAGGAGAAGAGTGAGCAGCTGCAGATGGGATGTCAGGGTGCAGCCAGCGTTATTGTGTTGACAGCATAGACAAGGTGCCAAGCATTCCTCTGACTGATAGCAGAAGACCTCCACACTCAGGCCACAGCCGCGATAACACTTACTGACCAGTCAGGTTTAATATTCAGCCATGTTGGCGTTTAGACACATCTCAATCTTCCTGGAGTCAAAAAGGAGTGGCTCTTACTTTACTTTTACTTTTTATTATTTAAGCAGGAATTAGTGATGCAAGTATTTGATTAAAGGGGCCGTATTATGCAAAATGTACTTTTCTGAGCTTTGGATCATGTTATAGTGTTATACTCCCTTATCAAATGGACTCTTGCTTTGATTCTTTCTTGCATGTTTCAGAAATAATTTTGTCTCCATGGCAACCATTCAGCTATGCAAAATGCCTGGTTAGCCCCGCCTTTGAGACATAACTCCTCCTCAGAGCTGCAGTCTCCAAGTTTCCACCTCACACAGCAGCCACACTTTCCCCACTCAGCTACTTCAGACTAGCCAGCAGAAATTAGCAAACACCTGTTGAAACTCATCTCAGTGAAACACTGGCAAAATTTTGTTAAAGGGTTAATAGACCTTACCACAGGGGCCGTTTCATTGGCTAATGCCCATTTCACGTCACAGCGCAACTACCATGTGCGTGACCGTCTCATAAACACAAGCTACAGCAGTAAACACGTTAATGTACATTGTGTACTAGCAGACCGGCAGAAAGTTTTTGCGTCAGGACTTGAAAAACAATGGTTCTCCACCGTCAGTGGGGAATCTGTGCAGGTGATGTCAGGTATTCTGAACTAAAATTCATAGATTTCCAAAATCTGAAATGGAATGCCTTGCTTGGATCAAAGCTTGTGCAGGACCATATTTTCAGCTCAACCGTCGTAGGATCAATAAAAACAAAGGATTGTCTGCTGGTGTAAGTATTACTGCTTTGCTTTCTTTGTGTTTAGTGAATGAGAAAAAGAAAGTCAATAATAAACACATCCATTATGAAAACCTTTTAGTACAGCATAATGGCAGCACCGATACAACTTCTACACCTTGAAGCCTGTCTGTTACAGTCTTACTTTAGCTGAACAGATCAATATGCAATGTGTACCGTATCTGACATACATTAAAGATTTTATTTCACCTGAAAAGGCTTTCGACTAAACTGTAATCGTGTTAGCCAATGAGTGCCGTGTATCAGGCACATTCAAACCCTATAAACCTCTAAACAGGGTTGCTGTTGCCCATGTCTAAGTGGACGTTATTAGTTAATCATTTAGCAGCAGTTTCAGTTGATTACCAGCAATGTCTTATTGAAAATAATATTTCTTCCACCAGAGAAAATTCATTGTGATGAGTGATAAAAATCCCAGACATAAATTTACAGATGAACACAATAATTACTATTAATTCTATTTAGTTTATCTATATAGTGCCATTTCACAGCAAATGTCGACTCGAGGCACTTTACAAAAAAATATTTCAATTGAATCATTGAATTAATTGAATCATTCAAATTTATCCTAGTTAGATAATATGAAGGTATAAATAATCACACAATTATTTCACAATAATTTTTATATCTGCTGTATAGCAAACCTGCTGAGTCATTGTTATCTATAGGCAAGTCCATTTCATAATAGATCTACATGATCTTTAAAGTAACATAAGAAGTGATGAAGTTTAGAATTTGATGAAGATTTGGATATGCAATTATTGATCACTTATTGGAAACAGAAGAGACTTGCATGAATATGTTATGTTGTTTGATTACATATTGACAGTGGTGGGAAGTAACGAAGTACAAGTACTTCGTTACTGTACTTAAGTACAATTTTCGTGTATCTGTACTTTACTTAAGTAGATTTAATAATGGGTACTTTCTACTTTTACTTCACTACATTTTACAGTAAGTATCTGTACTTTCTACTTCACTACATTTCTACAAAAGTGTCACGTTACTCGTTACATCCAAGTCGCATTGAGATTATTTGTCACTTAAAATGTGAAGTTCGGGGATTTAAGGTGGCGCCGTAAAATCC
>CAEGAF010020273.1:0-16658 GCA_903067075.1 Micropoecilia bifurca | reverse complement strand
ATGCAGAAAGGCCGGGGCCGGGAATCGAACCCAGAACCTTCTTGTTGCAAGGCAACAGCTCTACCAACTGCGCCACTGTGCAGCCTAAGAAGGAATATAGCCTGCGTAAATTAAAAATGTCGTTTTTAAGTGGTGATGCAATTTATCAAGTAGGAAAACTATCTATAAAATCAGTATGGACCAATTTGAAAATGTAATTGTATCCTAGACATAACTTTTCCCAATATTGGCTGCAACCGCTGCCAAATAGTATTTGGAGTCACTGGGAATATGTTTTTTTTTTTTTTTTTTGTTTGCTTTTTTTTCATAATCGTGAAAAAAAATCCTGCTCAAATTTCTTTGTGCATTTTTTAAATTTTATTTTATTTTTTATTTTTTTTGCAATTAAGCCAAATAAAAATTTTTGAACAAAATCTGTGTTTAAGGTCACAGCATGCCAATATTTTTAAAGTCCAGAATTTGACAAGTGAAGTCAAGAACCTCTGTCGTCCTTTGTGTGATTGTGCTTCAAGTCTTTGTCTTTTTGGGAAATGATTGCATTCTCCATTAAAGTGTAATTAGCCCCCGTGTGAAACAATCCTCCCCCAAATTTTTAAAAATTCCTAAAAGTGGCCACAGCCAAGAGACACTAAAGGAAACAGTCAAGTGTGGGAATGAGCAGAGGTCAAGAAGGGCTGTGGTCAAGACAAGCACAGTTGCCAACTTATCCACTTACTTGCTTTATTTAGCAACTTTTTGGACCCTTTTACAACTGTTGAGTAAACTAGTAACTTTTTTCTTGTTGGAGTCATTTATGGTGACATGTGAAAGTGCTGCCATTAAATCCTTCAATGCCCTGTTGTATAGCATGTGTTTTGTATGTCACTACCTCTTAGCCAGCACTTCCTTGAAAAAGAGGTTTTTAATTTTTATGGTTTTTTGTCAGAGTAAAATAAAGATTAAGAAATAAAAAAATAAAAAAATGCAGTCAGTCTTGCATAGTCGTCTGTCCTGAAGCATAAAGCTAGCAGTTTATGAATCAATGCTTGTCATCCTCGCTATTCCGAGTTCTGATTTGTTACTTGTTTTTGAGTTTTCTGGAAATTTGCATCCTGAATCAGCTGCAAATGTCTGATTGACACAGTCATTTGGTGGGACCCTCAATAATCTATTTAGACAGTTTATTAGTTGAGAGTTAGCTACACTTCCCATGTCTCAAAGCACCAAAAATACTCCAGACAATCACCAATCACCACAATCATGGACACAGATCTTAACTAATCTGAAACATTTTCTGAACTCCAAAATGAGTCTTTAGGATGGTCTTGGAGTAATTTTGATACCCTCATGATTCTAAGTAAGCTTCCCCACTGCTCCATGTTTTCTCTAATTGTGCAAACTGACTCTCACTGTGATTTGCAGGAGTCTAGAAGCCTTAGAAATGGATTTGTTACACGTACATATCTTTTTCTTATTTGTTCTTGCATTTCTTTATTCCTCCCAATTACCTGCAATGTACCAAACATCAGTAATTAGTTTATTTTTGTTTCAGCAAAAAAAATTAATTAAAACTATATAACACCCTCTTCTCTGATCACATTTAGAAAGAGGTGTATATGTGTCCATTTGGATGTCAAATGAAATACTGACACACGGAATTAACTGTAATGAGCTGTAAAAATTTTATTCTTTCAGAAAATCTTTGAGCATTAAAATTGAGTCTACAGCATAAAATCCTTCATAAAGAAACACATGAAATGTTAATAGATTTTAATGATTGATACCGAGATAATTGGACTGTCAGAAATGAAGAAGTGTGGAAGAACAGAGGTGTTTTGGAGCGTAATACTTGAGCTACTGACAGAGGTTCAATCAAATCATGGTAGTTTCAAAACCTGATTCATAAATGACTCTTCTTGATAACACAGAATGATGAAAACCTGCGAAATCAAAATGATGTTGAATTATTTTCTCTTCCATTCTTCACCCTGAAGCAGTTACATAAAAAAGTTAAAGATTGATGGATGGAGCCTATATCTCTCCCTGTGTCCCTGTGTCATAAATGCCACAAGAAACCAATGAGGGCCAGTCTCAGTTAAGTTCAAGTGAGTTCAGGACTTAGAAGAGATGCTTTGCTCCTAATACATAAGTGAAAATTCATTTTAGAACATTTAGTGAAGAAAGATGCATTTTTTAAATAATAATACAAAACTTCTGGTCAGAATGAACAAACTGCACCCTTTCCTGAAATATGTTGCAGCGCTGTTATTGACATGCATAAAGTCTGCAGTTTGCAGAAAGTCTGTGTGAGACTATGTATCAATGTTTCAGCAAAATGAAAAACATGTTGTAAAGTGCTGATTTGAATTATATATTGAAAATAACAGGAGCATTTTGATTCTGCCATGGCCACTGACCATGAACATAGTTCCTTGCCCCCAAAAGGTCTACTCCAAGCAAGACTGCATAAACTGAGGCTCATTACACTTAGGGGTGAAACAAACATTTGTTCTGCATCTAAATCAGTAAAGGTAGCTAATCATTTAAATGCTATAAGTGGATTTAGTAAATAAGCAAGAAAGCACCTTGAGTTTTTGAAAGATCCTCATCTGGACCTTTGATCTGTAGGCTAAACTAATGTGATGAGTATGAGCAATTTTGTGTTATATAATAACTCTTGGAAAAAATTTTTTGTTAAAACAAAACTCTAAAGCCACAAACAAGACTAATTTAGAAAAACTGTACCTTAGAATAATTTTAACCTGCAAAACATAGTCTTTGTTATTTGATTCTAATCTATATAATGAGTAAAAATAATTATTTATTGAAGATATGAGGACAATTAAAACACCTAAATACTACTTTCTTCTGCTCTAAATTCTTTAAGAACTAGTTCCAAGTTCAGTGCAGCCAGGTAAAAACAAATGTATTCATGTTCAGGGTTTACCACCTAAACATTTGAATGAAGTTCACAGCTTTATGACAGCCTCTGCTGATGGGGAGGAACTGAAGCAGAGATCAAGGGGGAGGGCATGAGCAGCTCATACACAAGGATTATTGACAGTGCTAAGACCCTCCTCCTACTCTTATTGTCTGTTTCAGAAAGAGCGGTGTGTTTCTAACAAGAAGAAGGTAGAGGAGTTTATTTATTTTCATAGATTATCTGTCTTATATTACACTGTCACAACATAGTGACACTTTTAACAAATATGTAAAAAAAATACTTTTGCAAAAAGTTCATCTGCAGCTTTAAAAGAACTGCTTGTGAGAAGATGATTTAGGTGTGTCATATTACTAATAATTGGATTTTTTAGTATTTAATTTGAAATATAAATACAAACAGTATTGTTTTGAGCTGTTTTTCTATAATTCAGATGTTTTTTATTGTTTTAGTTCAGTAGAAGTTGAAAGTTTAGTGTGCAAATTGACTACTGTAAAAATTAAATTTCATGAGCTGCACCTATTGAATCATTTTCAGCAGTAAAACAAAATTTACAATTACACTGCAAAGTATACAGATCAGTAAAATAAAAGTTAATTTTAACCTTTTTTTTATAAATAATTACACAGAATATTTTCAACCCATAATTTCTGTTTATCAAGATAATTTACTCCTTGCAGACAATGAAAGCAAAATAAATAAATAAATACCGAAATGTTGTCTTAACGGCCTAAAGGTTGTTTTCAAAATGTATTTTTATTCCAGCATACGAGTCTAATTATGACACATATTATAAATTATTAAATGTAACTTTAAGTGTATCCTTTATGAATCTTTACACCTCATATTAGTCAATTTTTAATGTGAAGTAATCATTGTAATTATGACATGTTCTCACCATTTTCATTTTCATACATTCTACACACATTAATAAAGAATGTCAGAACTATGTATTAAGGGTTGCTGATTATTTTATTATTTTATTTTGGAAATCATATAAGTCTAAGGCGATATGAAAATGTTGGAACGTTCTGCATAAGCATTTTTAACATTATTGTTCCAGAACAGTTTAGCAAGTATTCTGACACGATGACAAAAAGGTTGACCAATAAACACTCATTCTGAAATCTAATGTTTTGACTTTCTCTCAGAAGCCATCTTTGTTTCCACTTTATTCCAGGTTAAGTCAACTTGGCTTTCAAATTTTGAACAGAAAAACTTTAAGAAATCAGTTCTTTTTTTATTTTTATTTTTTTGATGTACTAGATTTATCCTGGAATTTCAGTTTTTTTCTTCTCTTAATTTACTTTTTCTTTTTACCACTACCAGGAACATCCATTTTGCAATAAAGACAAACATGCAGTTGGATGCAAGATCCTTTTTTCGCCACATTTTTCTAAAACTTAAAATTAAGGTAGAATGTGATTTTTTTATCTATTGGCCTGTGCTGCTCTGCAAATTTAAATATACTTGATTCAACTGATTCTATTTTTGGTCTTATTGTTAGATGAGGTAACTTTCACAGTAAAGTGGTGTGAATATAATTAAGATTTCATGGCAAGGCCCCTGTGAAATGCAGCTTGATGTTGAAAAATTGAAAAGTCTTAGCAATACTACATTACAAGTAGGTAGCAATAGGTTTTTATGTAGCAGGCAGTTCGTTATCATTTACCACATGTTTGTATTTAATTAACTAAGAACCTGTTCAGACAAAATCCAAGATGTGGGATTTTTTTCAACAGGGGGATACAGAAATATTCAGCAACATATGATGCCTGACACATTCCTGTCAATACCAGACCAAAAGTCTCTCCTTGGACAAAGTGCTCTTCTTGTCATGTCACTTTTTTTTGGCTCTCTACAGCAATATAGCAAAGCAGAGCAGCAGATTGCTGTCAGTTTCATAATGAGTCGAAGCTCATCTGATCTCAAGAAATTATCAGAGCAGATAAACAACCCATCTTTCATTGGAACAATAGTTCCAATATTTTAGATATAATTGCTTTAGATATAATTTAGATATAATTGTTTTGAATTGAATCTGTGATCTGTGAAGTCACAAAAAGATCTAGTAGATGTTTTCAATAATTCTGTAAATGGTGGTTTAACAAAAACCATGCAAGTCATTTGATGCAGTCATGTTTCTCAGACAAAATACGAGACAGGGATTTAAAAAGAAAACAGTTTTCTAAAGCTTTGTGGCAGTTTGCCCTGCTAGTTGAAAAACTCAGATTGTATGATCAGTGCTGGTTGTTGAGCAGTACTTTCACATCCTGAAACAGACATTAGTGGCCCTGTTGCAGCACAATCTTCAGTCTATCCGCAGGGTGACCGTTTTGAAATTGCAGGAACACCATTAAGCTGTAAAATCACATTACATATATTTGCTTAGGATCTAGATTCCAAGTTGAATTGCTTTGTGGAAGAATTTCCTCCTACAATAACAATTAGTATTTACAGTTGAGCTGCTCAGAGATTTGTTGTTATGTTTCCTTGACTGTTTTAAAGTCTTCACTTGATGTTATGGCTCCATTAGACTTTTTGTTGAGGGACTTTATGGCCCACTAAGCAAACAATCATTTAAATTCAATTAAGACTTTAAAATAGCGCAGTTGAAAACAGTACTTTAAGAGGTTTGTTATTGCGTAGTCCTGACCCATGCGCAATGACTTTATCCGGCACAGTATGGACTGCATGTTACAGATTACGGCAGATAAACTCTTCAATGTGAGTGCAATGGATTAACTGGAATCATTTCCACAAACCTCAACCTAATGTGAAATGAACAATAATGGGATGGACTTGGTGAGTCTCTGCTCCTCAGATCATTATACAATTAGCAATTAGCAGTCAGTGTGTTACAGTAGGTGCAAATCAAAGCTGTCTGAACTTGCCAACCTATCCTTGGGCGGTGCAAACAAAAATCTTTCACTGCATTCAGACGTGATTAATGTCTCTCACAAGATTGTCTGCAATGGCAGATTAGGCATGATTATGAGTGGGCTCATTTATTTTCAACATGTCATTATCCCCTACGACATCAACTAAGCAAATGACCAATGTGTTTATAAGCACATCCGTAAGCAGGGCTTTCCTGATCATTAATGCCGTAGCTTGATTTCCATAAAAAAAAAGAGGTTTATAAACTGAATTACTAAAATGTACAGATGGACCTCAATAAACATAAATGCATTAGCTAGAAATAATAGTTCTACATTTGTACACAGTGCCCTACATATTTATTATACTGCTGGTAGAGATTTGTAAATTTAAAAAAAAAAATTATATAGAAACAAAGGAAAGAAAGAAAACCCTAACAGGAATGTATATTTTGTTGCAATAGTATAGTGTTGCACTGAATAACTTTGAATAATTTACCATTTTAAAGTTTATTGGTTTTGATGAAATATCCAATTAAGAAAATTGACCAAAGCTTTTTTGTTTCTTTTTTTTTGTTTCCTACCTGTACCTAGGAATTTTACAAATTATAAAATGCAATGTGACAAAGAGGCCAATTACTTTTAGCAACTCTTCGAAATGGGAAAGACAGAAGAACATGTAGTTTAATTAAGTCAGACTTCTGTGCAGATCAGGAAATGGCTGCTCATCTAAATTTATTTGTATTTACAATGAGAGCAAACATTAAAAAGTTTAAAATATCTAAAACACAAACTGATGAAGCTGAATGAGGAGCCTTTAAACTGCCACCACACATCCAGGAGGGTCTTATATTTTTATATGTTTATATAGGTTTTATTTTAAACCTTTTTATTGTATAAGTGGTGCCAATAAATGTGGTCGTTGTCTTACTTAGCTGTGATTTAATGCACATTTTTAACATAGAAAGATGTTAATATTTAATTATATTAAATCTAAATTACTTGATAGTAACATGCCACTCTGCTATTGTGGAAAAATTCAAACATTGCTCAAAATCAAGAAAAAATGTTTTGCATTTGCTTCACACTATGGACAACTCAGATTAAAAAGATTTAACAAATAAATGAGATCAATTAGATCTCTTACATGTCCAGTATGCCAGAATGTCTTCCCTTTTTTCCTTCTTTAATACATTCCCATATTTATTGCCTTCATGCAGAAAAAATGATTCCTCATCTGAAGTCATATAATTAATTTCCTACGATAACTTACTTATTTATCTGTCTTTTTTCATCTTATGAAGGTATACAAATGATTAGGGGTTAACTGTAGAGGACAGAATAAGCACTTTATAAAGTTTGGTAGCCGTTGTTCATTTTTATCTTTTAGGATTACCAAACATAAAACATACTATGTAACGACACCAAACACGTCTAAGAACACACAGCTGAGCAAACAAAACCAATTCTTGCATGAAAAGAAATCTGTATCTTTTTTGAGAGCATAAAGAATAGACATCTTTCTTTTTGGTGACTGTCTACTTAAGTTGATTGTCCATTTCAGTTGCTGGTGTGCAAACCTCATCCTGTGACTTCCAATGTGAAGAGTTAGGTTTTTTACTTTTCTATTGGTTTCCAGGCAATAATGGGAAAAAACATGGGATGCTGCAAGTCTTTAAACACAGGTTGTCACCCTGGTTTCGTGACACTGTTTAATCGTATTATTCAAACTCAAGAGTCGAATAAATTGCGTCTTGTAGTTTGTCAATTACTAACGTCTTGATACCGTCCTCATAACTTTAATTATGAAAACAAAAATGTTAAACAACTTTTTTTCTTGTATTATTAGGTGTATTGTCTTTAAACAGATCTGATTAATTTTGATGAGCCTGTTGAGCAAACATGAATATTTGATAACTGTTTTCAATGGCTTGATTGTCCCAAAAAACCAAGACAAACATAGTGAAATAGAGTCATGAAATATTCACTGGAGTGTAGGTGTGAAAATGATTAACTCCAAAGTCATCGTTTTCATGGATGCAGGTGTCCTTGGCTTGTCTAGCTAACTTGACCATGAACTGTGAGGGAAAGACGCAACAAATAGGTGCGCTGGAGAAATACGCTGTAGATTTTTTTTCTCTTTTATCCCTACTTGAAAAATGGCATCACAACTGAAGAATGTCGACGAGATACAATCAAGGCATTCAGGCCTCTTAAAGTACAGCTTGTGATAGCAGCAGAGAAAGCTTTGGGTCAGGGTTCATAGAGAGCTATCTCCAGCAAACACAAAGCTTCACTCCATTCTTGACATTTCTTTTGGTAAATGCAGCAACATGTTTTGCAGCCTTTGTGTTTTCAAATTGCTCTAAACAGTTCTGCAGCCGCTCTTGTGAAAGTCTGAGCTCTCAACCTCCAAACTCTCACAAATAGCCACAAATAATAAAATAAAAAATAAAAATAAAAATCATTGTCAATAAGTCACATCATAAGTTCAGCTTCTTTGAATCTGTAAGCTACATGACTTCAACAATGTTTTTATTATTATAAATGTATCTGCTATGTATGTAGATGATTTTCTAAACACAAAAACAAGGGTGAAATCTGGCAAATAATATAGGGATTTTATAATACCAGTTATATTTTCCTTTCCCCCCGCTGATAAGGAACTGGATTTAAAAATAAAACAAACTAATGCTTGAGCTAAGTCTTACTCTTTGCATCATGATGAGTTGGTGCCACCTACTGTTAACAGAGGGATCACATTGCCTGGACCTTCCTGCAAACTTCAGAAAATAATAATAATTAAAAAAAATAATGAGAAGGCAGCAAGTATTTCAAATAAAACTTCTGGATTTATTCCTATCTAATTTATTTAATCTTATTTCACATTGGTCTAAAAATGATCCCCATATATTTCAATCGACATACAAACTGTATTTCTAAATGAAGTTGAATGAAAATTTGTTATCATAGGATTGATTTTACTAAAAAGAAAATACAGAATAGTGGTAACATGAATTATATTAGGACAGACTAAATATGGTTATATTTTATATGTTCGTACAAATGTTGATCGACTCCTAAGTAATTTGCAATGAAGTTCAGATTCGTCTCATAAACAAAACAATTTGTAGAGACCCTTCGTGAAGATTTTGACACCTTTGTCAATCAGTCTGGGACTGCCTTCGCAGACTATGGTGGAATCCAGGAGAGGTTATTTATTAGCATATCAGTGACACAGATTAACATACATTAACATACATTATGCCTGAATTAAGCATGGCATGAAGTAGAACTTGGAGAGGCTTCTGAAAACAGTTTGCTCTGAAGTCGATTCAAGGAAAAGCTTGCTGTTCCTTGGATAATCACCTCCAGTAGCTCAAATAAACATGTACAGAATGTATACTGATAGCTTTTATTATCTGCACAGTGCTCATTCCCTCATTCTCTATAATATGCATTACCCATGCTGTTGACATGACTGTTGCACTAATTAATAAAGGATTTAGATGTAAAAGATTTTTTTGTGAATTTTAGACTGACTTACACATTTAGCATTAACACAGGTGGTTGTCTGGTGGTTTGCGTTGGGATGATGTTTGTTCCAAATTGGTACTATGTGGATAAAGTTAATTGGCAATACAAGAAGAAAAGTCTGGTTTCCTTTGTAACCAGAAGAAATTTGTTATTAATTTCTTCTCCATTGAAGATTCAAGATGTATCTGGACGCAAACTGAGACCAAGATGAGGTCAATGGAGAAAACTGGAATCAGTGATGAGGCTTAACAAAAATAGAACTAAAACCTATGCTGTCAAATGATAATATAAATTTTAATTATAGAAACTGTCACAAAAATATGATTACTGCATTACTGTACTCTGAGTTTATCCTGGCATCTTATATATTCCTGTTTTGCTGTTTACTTACAGCAAACAACTTTTTGACCTCAGTCAGACTCTTTCCACACTTATACAAATTTTCCCAAAACTGACATTTTCTGGACTATTCAGATGGAATCTGGATTTTCAGTGAGGGAAAAAAAACAATTCTTTCAAAGTGGATAATTTGACAAACTTCTGCAAACAGATTCAGTAAATTATTTAGAGGGAAAGTAAACTTAGAGAATACACAAGCTATGATATATTGGAGATTTCTTTAGACTAACACTGTTTTAGCTGTGCTTAGGATCTTTTACATGCTGGTGCTGCTAAACTTAACATCTACACTTGTTGACATGGCAGCTATATGTATACCTCATTTGCTGCTTCTCATGAAAAGAATCCTTAGGATTACTCTGATTTAGAGCTTTAGCCTTTAGCCTCACTAAGCTTCACCTTTGTAGCAACTTGATAACTCTGTGTTTACAGTCCGAGTGGAACCTTGCAAGATTCTCAATTCATGCATGATTTCAGCAACAACTTGACATGAGAGTTCAGTAAAGGAACTAGGGTTATATTAACAAAATATAAAGCTGTGTATTTATTTTTCACATAACTTATTAAATTAACTAATGTACTGTGATTATGTAAACAACATCAACCCTCGACTTGCTCTGAGTTTCCAGTGTGATATTTTTGGGTCTGTGGTGTAAGGAGGATGAGTATAGTACACACTTCTCTTTTGAATGTATCTGCCAGGGCCTTATGAGTCAAATAAACCTTTGCATGCCAGAGACCTTCAAAAATGTGCACACCAGAGCTTTACTTTGAATTTTACCTATGCTTCAGACATTCACTGCAGTTCCTATTTTAAACAGTAGATGTTGCTGCAGAAGAAATCTGCAAGTATTTAAGAATTGGCAGCAGAAGAAGAATTTGCAAGAGCACATGTTCATAGCTACAAAGTATTTGTAGCTATGAAACAAAGCCTTACCTTTAAGTATATTTTTAGAGTATGCAATATTTTGCAGTCAGCATGTCCTCTGTCTTTACCTTCTTTCTCTCTCAAAGCTTATCATGAGAGAACAGAAAAAAGCATTTTGTTACTCAGTCATTAGATGTCAAATCTGTGCTTGTGTGAGCAGTTTATCACCTTTCACTTTACATGTAAATTGACATGTTTTTTGGATACAAATCTCTTATTTTTTCAGTGTTATTTTTTAAACTAAATATTGCTCAGGGGATTTAAAAGTCATTTTTCTCTTTAAACATCAGTCTACCTGCAGCCACACATCTAAGACCGCCTTAGTCCCAAATAGAGCAAATCCATGAATGAATTGATAAAGTGAAAGAGTCTTATAGTGGAGGGCCTGAAATAACTCATGAAATGTCACTGATTCTTCTATCAGTTGGTCAGAGCAACTTTTGAGCTTTGCTATCTGGGTGAGGCACACAGCTAGAGTCCTATCTTGGCATGAACACACATTCAGCCTTGAGCTCAGGTAGCATCTCATGTGGTGGCACTCTTGGAGATGAACTCTAAGTAAGTAGATATTGCTGTTCCTTTCTATCATTATTAGCTCCTGACTGTCAGCCATATTGTCATGCCCTCACTGATGCAAGGCCATATCATCGGAGGCGTTACTCAGGTCCTAACCGTCTGTGCAACTCAGTTAAGAGTTCCTCAAATAGTACCATTCAAACATGATTTGAACAGCCGTCAAAGTCCTCTCCAAGTAATGGAATGACAGCATCATGCAGAAAATTAGAAAGCAAATGCCTAAGTTAGCTATATCCTTTGAAAATAAGTAACATAATGGTGGACAGCAGCATCTTGTGGACACTTACTTTTCTATGTTACAAGGAAATTGATTGACAGCATGAATTACATGGAAATGACAGAGTCCAATCTGGCTCAGTGTGACCCTTAATAACACAGCAGTAAACATGACCATCGCACAGCACGTTTTTCCCACTAAAAAGCCTAAATTGAGAGCTCAGAAAAAAGTAAAAGCAACTCCGCCTCTCTGACGACACTAGCGCATTTTCAAGGCCTATGTTGTTGTCTCTCTCACAAGGAAAAAGAAGTAGAAATAAATCAGTGCACAAACAAATCAAGAGTGACATCTTGCTTCAAGACAGGTATTCTGAAGATGAAAAAGGTGAACATTAGTCAAAGTAGATTTACCCATTGAAATTCATTTCTTCCCAATAATGGAAAACTAATTTTGAAGGAGTTGGAGACGTTTAGAATGTCTTAGGGTCCTTTGTTGGTGTAGCAGATAAAATAGCAAAAAAAAATAAATATTAAAGAACACTTTGTAAAAGCTCTGAAGCACTGATTGCTATCTGGGTGAGGCACACACACATATATCTAAAAATGCTTATTAGCACTTTATAAGAAAAAGAAACAAGTAAAACTGGACATTTGGCAAGGCAGTTTCTATGGGCTGACAAAACTAAATTAAAAATAGTCTGGGAATTGCAGTTCTTAGCAGCTAATATAGCTCTCATCCACATAAAGTTGAAGTAAATACTTTAAAGAACAGATTATTTTACCCTTATTTAATGAAGATATTGTTTAAAATCTGAATTTTATATTTACTCAGGGGATTGTTGGCAAATTAAAATTTATTAGATGACATAAACCATTAAGGACTTGTAAACACAGAAATAATTTTAAATGTTTTTGCTGTGGAAACATGTGACAATGGTAACCCCACAGGACACCCAAAGTAAAAAAAAATACTTTTGCCAAATCAGATAAAGACACTTCTTTTTGCAGTAAATATGGCAAATCCTCAAAAATAAACATCTTAAGTTCCAGTCTGTTGTATTGTCTTAACTCTCATACAACTTATGCCTGAATGGTATAAAAACCAGAAAAGAAAAGAAAAAAAAACTTCCAAGAAAAGCACTTTGCTTGATGACATGGGAAGGACATGAGAGGACAACGTCCCTTTAATCCTTCTTACACTGACTAAATAATTCATGACACCATCCAAGTGTAACTGTGGGTTTAAAAAGCATTCATTTATAGTAATTGATGACCTGAAGGACCCTGTCTCACACTGTTAGCCAGGCCAATTCAAACTCCTTGGTACTTGTGCTGTGATGTTAAGAACAATATTTCTTTCTGCTTTCCCTCTTTTCATCCATAGCCTGCAGAGAGGAGTTCATGCCAAGGACATGACTCGTGTTCTTTTAACCTTGTACACAACTCAGAATTTTCATTTATTTATTTATTTTATCTTTTTACTTTTTCTGTTCGACAGTGTCCTAAATGCACATCCAATGTTTGCAGCATGTCAGACAACTTAAGTCCTTAACTAAGCAGCTCTCTCAAAAGAGCAGGAGTCATTATGCTGCACTGCAAACTGAATGAATGGCCCTGAGGGGAAATTTAGTTTTCTACTTATTTTTTTGGAGGGTTCAGATCAAATATTTTTATGCAATGTAGTTCTGATGGAAAGAAGGAAGAGTTAATCCAGAGTGAGATACAAATAAAGACATCTGTGAAAATGTACAATTTGGTTGGACTCCTAACTAAAAGAACTTTCCAAACATGTGGCCTTTTGATTGCTCTGCTTGGTCCGAGTAAAACGGTGCATTTGAATTTTCTCTGAGCCAATTATTCAGAAAACAATACATCAACAATGAATGTGTTTGGAACAATAAAACGATTCACCATGCCGAAATATTGAATTTAAAAAAATGTATTTTTGCATTTATTCTTCTAAACCAGAGTGCAGCATTTCTCTGGAGACATTTGGGTGGATAGTAACTGCAAAATGTGACAGCTTTGAGCGCTTTACTTTTACTGCTGATATTAGGAATGGATGGCTGCTCTTCTGAGATAGTGCGGTAGCCCTTCCCAAGCAGTGCACCTCAATGACTTTGAACAGATCTTTTTCAAAGATATTGTATAATATACCCTTCTTGGTATAGCTTGACATGTTTCCATCTAATATGGACGAAGCTGTAAGTGGAGCTCCCTTACTTCCTTAGGGGAACGATTTATACAACACACATCGCCAGAACTGGAATAAGACCTGACAACCCAATAAACGGAAACATCTGATATCTGACTTAAATTCTTAGCCAGCTTTCTGGTTTTATGGAATTTTGCAGATTGGACATCGAATTGTCAAGGCCACAGAGAGGCTCAAAACAGACATTTTTGTGGATCAGAGGTGCTTCATTTGACATTTTGACACCAGCTCTAGAAGAATTGCTCATTTCTATGAACAGCATGTCAGTTAGTCTGAAGAACACGTGAATCTCAAAGAAGAAAAAATAAAAAAGGTTGAGCAATCATGTGTAAAGGTCTGTCAGTTAATTGTCAAATCACAGACATTCATTAAACAGCCTCTCTAACAAAGTAGCAGGATCTTAGCATGTTTTTTATTGCTTTGATGCAACTTATTAATTTTATTTATTAATTTATGCATGGATGTTTTAACAGTTTGAAAAAAGAGAAAGATTAAAATTAAGTAAAAGTTAAACTTTATTGATGTATTTATGGCAAATGTATGATTAAATTGGATAAGAAAAAGTGGATAACTTAAATAAAACAGCATCATATTTTTTTTCTATTTGTGAATTGCAACTTTAAGAATAAATTAGTTGGAGCCAAAATGAAAAAAAAAAAAAACGAATAAATAAATAAAGTTTCTCACAACTGCAAATAAAATCTGATTCCACACTCAGAGGAACGGCACAACATTTTTAGAGACCTGTCAAATTTTTATTCCCAGATGAGCTTGTTGAATTCTGCCTCCACCAAACATCCCTCTGCTCCCCATCCCTCAAATCTCTAACAGCTAGAGCAAGGAAACAAAAGAGATTCATGCTGACCGAAATTACATGCAACCCCCCCATTGTGAAGCATTGCACAAAAGGACCAATCAGTGATTTAGCATGTCATCAAGACGACAACCCTGTTCTCACATTGTTTGACAGGACACATGATGGCAACAATGTGTCTTCGTAGCTTCTGGAGGTCATCAAGGTTGGCCGCCCAGCAAATCTCTGACGGTCATCCTGTGCTTGAAGGGGAAAATCTGTGCAAACTGGTTCTTTGGACAACTTTACTATCCACCTCCTTCCTCAAACCTAAGAAATCTGTGGCCTCACTCTGCTCCAACGATCAAATCCTTTACACTTCTCTCTGGTGTGAGAAGGAAAAATAGTCTACCCCATGAGGATGAATCCTGAACAAAAAAAACATGCATTAATCTGGCATTGTCTCTTTATTGTTTGGGGAATCATAGCAGGGGGCACCGATGACTGATCCTGTGGACTTGTAAGACTTTTATTTTGTCGGATTTGTTATAGATGTGGATGTTTCTCCAGAGGCCACAGTCTCATAAATCTAAGGAACACAAGTTTTGAACCACAAAACTTCTTAAGAGTTTCGTTTACAGCTACAGGAAATACCAAAACGTGGTACTACTTTGCTGCTTATTTATACTGAATTGTAAATGATTCGAGAATCACTATTTTGCACATTTTCATATTTTACAATACATCTTCATCAATAAAATATATACATTTTTTGCTGCAGGAATACCTAATGTCACTTAAAAACTTTTTACTCATGCTACCTCAGCATTTCAATCTAAATTTGGTGTTTGTAAATCTTACAATTGTGTCTTTAAATGACCATATTCAAACCCCAAAAATATCTCCAGTATGAGCTCTGGGAGAGAGATAAATCCTGACCAGACCGGATCTGCTGCTGTACTCCGAGAGGGGATACTATCAGGGAAGTTTGTGGTTTCATTGATTTCAAGACTCCAATCAGCTCCATCTGATGTAGTGGGCTGAGGGAGAATCTACAAGGCTAAACAGTCTGCAGACTGTCGCACTGTTTGATATCACAAGTTTGAAATGTTTGTACTGTGATAACATCAGTCAATTAACAGTTTATTGATTCATGTATGAGCTACATTATTTTTAATCCTCTGTTATTCCTTTTCTTTGTACATTTTATCCAAATTTAAGGTTACTCCTTTTCACTGTCCCCATAATTAGGGGTTTCTGTTGTTAACTCTGAGAAATAAATGTATAAAGATGACACCATTTTAGTGTTTATACCCTCTCACACACACATATACATACATACAAAAAATAAAAGCACAAAAGATAAAGGACAATATTTACAAAGGGGTGACAGAAAAAAATTATATCAAAAAAACCTATAAAGGATTTTTAAAACCGTTAATCAGTTTGTGGTAAACTAGGGTAACCAGCAATGAATTGAATTTTCTGTGGAAATTCTGCACACAAATGTCAGAGTTATACAAGTCCTTATGGCATGAATGAACACACTCAATTAAATAAAGAATATATATATATTTACTTTGTTTAAATTAAACAATACATCATCACTATTTTGTTTAAATAATGGTGATGGATTATTTTTAAAAACTGTGACAACACCAAAAGCCAAAAATATGAACATACATTCAAAAAAGGAAAGAATCAATTGTGCCACTTCATCCTTCATTCATCATGTCATATTTGGATTCTGGGTCAAATTTAAATGCTGAAATTTGATTCAGGAGAAAAGAACTTTAACCTCTTTTTAACCTTATTTCGTCCTAATTACACAAATGATCGGCATTAACAAATTGGAAAGTGAAAAATATTAAACAATGATTTGTGTTTAACTGTCTCCATTTTTGTAGAAATCTAAAGAACGATTATAAGAATGGACTAAAATAAAATACTATTATTATTATTATTATTATTATTATTATTATTATTATTATTATTATTATTATTATTATTAAAAAATATTGTCATATGTTGGAAAAGAAGTCACTATAAAAGTGCATAAAGATTGTCAAATATTGAATAATAACAACAATAATAACAATAATAATAATAATAATAATAATAATAATAATAATAATAGCAATTATTATTATTATTATTATTATTATTATTATTATTATTATTATTATTATTATTAT
>CAEGAF010020260.1:0-33253 GCA_903067075.1 Micropoecilia bifurca | reverse complement strand
CACACACACACACACACACACACACACACACACACACACACACACACACACACACACACACACACACACACACACCGCTCACGTTTCGGTGTGTGTTTATGTTCAGGAAATGAGGAGCTAAATTTAAGACAAGGGTGTCCAAAGCGCGGCCTGGGGGCCGTCAGCGGGTGCTTGGCTGACAACAGGTGGTCAATGCAGATGGAGATTTCTCTTTTTCATTTTTAATCAGAGCAAAATTTTTACTGACAAATATTTTCTACAATGGGAAATATTAAGTACAACACAGTATTTAATAAATATATTTAGTTTTTTTACTTTAAAATAGGACCATGTTTATAAACTGACTTCAACTTGAGCTTAATAAAACCCAAATTTGCTTCTATATGGTTTATTAAACCTCTTTTAGTACAGAAAAGACTTTTAAAGAGAGTGAAATTATGTTATTGCTGAGGATAGGCAGACTTTTTTATTCATTTATTTTTGTCATCTGAACCCAGAAGAATATGAAGACCAAAGACCGGATGACTTTCTCTTATGTAACACAAAAAACTCCCAGTTTTGGATCTACAGTGATTTGAATTTTCCTTTCCTAAAAAAGCTTTTTATGGTCCGCCTGTATGTTTGACTCTGCGATTTTGGCGCCACCGCATTAAGGCCTGCCCTCCGTTTCTCCAGGTGTGCCCTCGGAGTTCGTGGTCAACACCTGCAACGCCGGCTCCGGCGCCCTGTCGGTCAACATCGACGGCCCTTCCAAAGTGAAGATGGACTGTCGAGAGTGTCCAGAAGGCTACAGGATCACCTACACGCCGATGGCGCCCGGCAACTATCTCATCACCATCAAATACGGCGGACCGCAGCACATAGTGGGCAGCCCCTTCAAAGCCAAAATCACAGGTCTGCGCGACAGTCACTCTCCCATCTGATCTGTGGATGACAAATGTCACCATAATGAGACAAATGTTCTGCTGAAAAAAAGTGTGGAAGTTCTGGAAAGGAGAAAAAAACAATGTTATGTAATGTGTTTCTGTGCTCCTATTTGATAAAAACTGCCAGTCTTCTTGGCTGTAGCAGTTTATTTCCGTCAGTTTTTTCTTTTTTTTTTTATATGTGATTACAAAAAAACAAAAGATTCAAATTGTGAAAGTTTATTTTATCCTTGAGTCATAATAAATATTTTTTTCAGGCCACTTTCTCTCACTTTTGTGAAAACTTCTCCCAGGTGCAGCTGCTCTCCTCGTTTCGCTGTCAATACCCAGTGGGTTATGTAACCGTGTCCAAACCACGACAGTTTTAGATAAGGTTTCTCTTTTTTTTTTCCCTCCTCTTTCTCTCTCTCCTCTCCCGCAGGCGCCCGGCTGTCAGGGGGACACAGCCTCCATGAGACCTCCTCCGTTTTGGTCGAAACTGTCACGAAGACCTCCAAAGTCGCCGGCGCCTACAGCTCGTCTTCCTCCGCCACCTCAGCCAAACTGACGTGCGACGCCAGCAAGGTGGTTTGTCGCGGAGCGGGGCTGTCCAAGGCTTTGGTCGGGCAGAAAAATAACTTCACTGTTGACTGCAGCAAAGCAGGTGAGGAGAGGATAAATTTAGGAAGTATCGGAAAATTGTCCACACATGCCAAGCGTGAAGAATTTCCGTCTGCTTGGATGCATTGGCGACCGACGGCCGCCGTGATCATTATAGATGCCATCCGGGAGCGTTACTCTCTCACTGACATGCAGTCAGAGTAAAAAACACATCAGTGGTAAAGTTTTGACTTCTTCTGCAGGGTTTTAGAAAATTCAGTTTTGCAAACGAAAACTGGAAAATAAATAAATAAAATCTCCTCTGTGTGTATTTGGGTTGATGACATCACAAGAGGCGCAAGAATTGAGCTTATCTGTAAACATTACAGTGACTTTCGACAGATTTCAACCTAGATTTGCGATTTTAGGTGTATTTGAGCTGCACAAACTTTAACTTTAACATTTCTGAGTCAGAATTTGACTCGTGTGTTTCCAGGTTTTTCTGAAATCCATGAAGAGTTTTCACATTTAGCTCAAAGTGTTTTGCTGCATCTATTAAAGGTGAAATATGTTTTAAAAAGCTGCAGATGTAGAGGAAAAATGTATTAAAAACACATAAATAACCATTTGCCTTATGTGACATCACCAGCAGCACTTGCTAGTGGGAGCTTGTTTTCAGAAAGTGTCGACTTTGTCTCGATTTAATAAGCATTTACAACATATTACCAAAACGATAAGAAAACTTACTATAACTTCTAGTTCTCAGATTTTTGAAAAGAATCAACCTGGTAGCTTTAAATCTCTCTTTTTGTAAATCTCTTCTGTCCAGGTACCAACATGCTGATGGTGGGCGTCCACGGACCCTTGGCGCCGTGCGAGGAGGTTTACGTCAAACACATGGGCAACAAGCTGTACAACGTCACCTACACCGTCAAGGACAAGGGCAGTTATACGGTCATCGTCAAATGGGGCGACGATAATGTCCCGGGAAGCCCCTACAAAGTGACTGTGCCATAAAAAAAAAAAAAACTGCCAAATGCAAACCATTTTTACTCCTTTCTGATCAACTGCGAAACAACGGTCAAGCTTCTTTGGGTCTTCATGCATGAAGCACAAGAAAAATCTCTGCTTGCAGCTTTACTGGTGGTTCAATATCAAATGTGCCAAAGTTTTTTGTTTATTTCATGTACTTCAGAAGTCGAGTAATGCACTCGAAATGTAGCTGTGCATCCACATTTGCAGGACTGTAGCCGGTACAGACTTCCTTAGAGGGCTTGAGTGAAGCTTTATAATCAAATGTTCTCCGTCTCGACAAAATGCAGCCGCTAAGAGACGCCGGAGTTATCGAAGGTATTAAAGTGTGATGTTACGTGGTTTTTGTATGGTTTAAGAATGAAAGATTGATTTTTTGTTGTTGTTATTAACCTTTTTTGGTAAGTCTCTGAAGACCTAATAAACATTTGTTTACTAACTTTCCTGACAAATGCCACTGAAGTTATTGTGTGATTAAGTCCAGGATTGGCAGATAACTCCTCATAAAATGCGGGTTTTTATAATTAATGAAACTAACTGTAAGCATAAAAACAGAACTGCTACTGAAATCACACTTATGTGTCAAAGTTCAAACTAAATTGAGCTGAAGGGCTGCAGTAAGACGTGTATGCAGTCCGTCCAATCAGACAGAGCTTCTGGTATTTTGCAAACAGCAATCGGCAAAAATGTTTAGTCTTTAAATGTGCAAAACTTAGACCATCAAATGCCTTGAATCTGTAAAGGTGGCACTTCAAAGTACTGATTTGGTATTGACCAAATACATACACATAAGCTTTTTTTCTTAAAATAACGTGAACAATTTTGAAAACTGTCCATCATTTCTTTTTCTCGCATCACAACAGGATTAGCAAAACAGACTGTTTTGTAACAGCTCTGTTCAAACTAGAACTGAATTACAAAATGGTCGACTTACCAACTTGGCAACGTCTGCTTGCAAATGCGCTGGCATTTATTTAAGGGTATCAGAGTAAATGGGGCTAACCAGAAATACATGCCACACATTTCAGTTTTTGTTTGGTTAAAATGTACAATTTATCAGTTTTCTCCCACTTCCCGCTAATGTACGTTCATTTTATGAGCACAAGTCAAAGTGAACGAGACCAACAAATGAGAAAACCGTAAAGGTGTGTGTGTGTGTGTGTGTGTGTGTGTGTGTGTGTGTGTGTGTGTGTTTGTGTGTGTGTGTGTAGCTACACTCTGCAGGCTGAACTCTGTGCCAGTCGCTGAGCCTCCTGCAGCTCCTCATCCATCTTTAATTCGCCTCCACCACTGGATGTTGCATTATGAACAAGAGCTCACCGAGATTATTTCTCTCGGCCGTCTTGATTTATAATCATGTCCAGATGCAATCACAAGATGGCAGCATACTCAAGCTCACATCTGTATATATGCCTAAACACAAATCTCCATTGTTCCCGTTGAAGACAAACTGCGCCGCCGCCACCACCAGCACACAGGGGAGCCGACGGAGAGCAGGAACCAGGGGGCCACAGGCCTCCGTTGTGTGCGTAATTAATCCTGTTGGATCGCAAACGAAACAAGTGGTTTCTGTTGCGAAGCCCCTCACAAAGGGGGAAGGGACCCTGCTGAGGCACAAACCAACCAAGAAGAAGGAGGAGGAGGGTGGAGCAGCTCTGCGTCTCTGTCTGCGTGTGTAATCGCTCTATGACCTGCGTGCGTATGCGTGCATGCGTTTCTGTCCTCTGCGTTGTTTTCAGGCCCGAGTCGCACAGTGAGTCAACCAGGCAGCCCCCGCATGGTGACACACTCCATGGGCACCAGTACCATTCTTCACAGAGAGGAGCCTATAATTAGGTGCTAATTTTCTCTGGTTCCTCTCTGACACGACGCTGGGGGCCATGGAGAGGCAGAAACAGGGAGAGCGTGCCGGGTGCAATCTGACGAGCAGAGGACAGGGCTGCAAACTCCAGCCGGACCATCTGGCCGAGGGGCCGGAGCCCCCTGATGCTGCGAGCGCTGATGATGGAGACCCGGTTAGGGTCAGGGCCCCACCCACGTCCCACCCAATCCTGTCCTTCTGCAGCGGGACTCAGGCGTCTGTCCACTACAACATGTTTATCTCGCGCTGCTGCCAATTGAATTGTGGAGGATCCAGCTCCTCCCCTTGCAGGCAGCAGCCATCAAGCAGGCGAGATAAAGGGAAAGAAAAAAAAGGAGGAGGAGGAGGGTGGAGGTGAGGAAGGGAAACAGTGAGAAAGATGGATTACAAGGATTTAAAGAATCCAGATGGAAGAATAGGATGCACATTCTCACACATCTAAGACGCGCTGAAAAGGGAACCTAAGAATAAATCAATCATTGCCCCAAATCCAGTTAGCACAAAAACGGAGAAGGAATCTTGAAGCTGTATGAACCGGGGATTTTCTCTGAAAATCAACCCGACTCCTTTGAGGATGTGCAGTTTATCACTTACAGAACAACATGCCACGGTGAGTTTCTCTCGCCTCTTTATTTCAATCATGATAAAAATCTAGCCTCCCGAAAAAAATAGAAAGAAGTTCCTTCTCACACACCTGCCTCTGGTGACATCACACAGGGCTTCATTCATCAGCTCAAGATAAGGCAAAAAGCATAAAGAAGAAGAAATCAATCTTCTTCAGCCAACAACAAGAATAAAGCAGCACTAAGTTAATTTAGACTTGTGTTTCTGCTTTTATTTCAGTGCACTAATCTAACTGGGTTTCTTTTAGGTGTGAGAATCCTTGTTAAATGGCGTTTTAACTAAAACTCTGAGGTGTGAGACATTTAACTGAAGTCCTACAAGGGGTGCNTTAACTAAAACTCTGAGGTGTGAGACGTTTAACTGAAGTCCTACAAGGGGTGCAGGTTTTAATGTTTTTATCTTTTTTAACCTTTTTTCTTTTTTGAAAAAAAAATCTCGTCTTTCTGTTTATTCACTGTCAGCTGTTTTTATTTTAATTATGTAAAGCACTTTGAAATGCCTTGCTGCTGAAATGTGCTATACAAATAAAATTTGATTGATTGATGGATTGATGGATTGATTGATTGATTGATTGATTGATTTTAAAGCAAGAAGCAGCCGGATGCTACATGCAGCAAGCTAGCCATCATCTTGCTCCTCTCTTTGGTCTACTAGATAGCCCTCCATCCTCCTGCATCAGGAATAACATGCAAGTCAACCAAGACTCACATTTTTAAGTGTACCAAAGTTTGAATGAGTTTTCCCACTTCAAATAGAAATAGCTCTGGCGCCCCTGGGGCCCCTGCTACGCTAGTCCGGCTATCATTTTTAACCAAAACGTAATGTGTGCTGAATCTTCCTCGGGATTCCTGTGGGGAAAAAAAAACTGAAATACCTTGTAATGTTTCATCACTACCTGCTCCAGCTGTGAATTTAAAAGGCGATCCAAAGCATGGCTAAGTTAGTGCTAGGCTATTTATTTATTTATTTTTTACAAATAGCTGCAGCTCCAGTGTTTTTTTTATGCTTTGGTTTCAGACAAAAACTTAATTTAAAAAGAAACACAGTCAAAACAAAGAGATAGATTGTGGAGAAAAGTGTTAAAACTATTGCTCTGTTGTTGTCATGGTTTCCAGTAGAGAAAAATCACAGCTGACACGTTGGGCTAGTCAGTGGGCTTTGGTGTCATCATTTTTAATTCACAACACCACAACATCAATTCCATACATATAGACAAACACACTCCACGTCTGGACAGGCTTCGAGCAAATTCTCCATTTTAGTTATCAAAAATCTTGTTTGCTTGTGGAAGGGAGGCGCAAAAACAGAGCACAGAATCTCGGTTTTGTAAATTATCAGCGTAAACAAGGTCTTAAAACGAGCCCCCGTGTGCATGCACCTCCAAACTCAGCTCCAAGCATCGTCATCACTCAAGTAAACACCAGAGGTAAGAAGCAAGAAAGGGGGGAAAAAAATACGATGTGAAAAATACCACTTGGCAGCCAGAAAGAGAGAAGCGGAGGAAAGCTGAGGCATTATGAGTTCAGACTCCAAGCAGCGCAAAATTACATAACTCTTAAACTTATGCAATCGGTGATTATGGGTGATGAAGATACATGGAAGCAAATCAGATAAAGTTAAAAGTTCTGCAGATGCTCATCGTCAGAGTCACGTTTCGCTTCCATCATCATCGGCTCGTCCAGATCAGTTGGTGAGTTTGATAACTTTACTTTTTTTTCTTCTTCTCAGTGCTGCGGTTTCTTTTAAAACTGAACAAACTCAAAGCAAACCAAATGAGCATTCGCTCTGTTTACTGGTGAGATGTTTCCCGTGGTGGAGAACTACAAAAATACAAACACATGAAGATGATGTTATGTTCCACGTTAGTAGAAAACTGCGTCAATTTAAAAGTCTTATTAGTTTCTGTCTTGGTGCTATTTTAGGCACGATTTCCTGAGAAGTACACTGGATGTACCAAAAAGATTTGAGAAGATGTCTCGAAAGTCGTGTTGGACTTTATGCATCTTGAAAAAAGATACGCTGCATTTCCTCTTAGTTTGTTTTCTCCTCTGCTACGTACATCTGGCTACGGGAAGGCGCTTGGCTCAAATCACGTTCCCGCCATAAACAAACCACTTTCAAACGGTACAAAAGGAGTCTAGGTACTGTTGTTTGGATCCCCAACCAGGTTAAGGTTGAACACCCAGCAACTCAAACGTAAATAAAAGCTTTCTTGTCTATCATTTTGCATACTAATACCAGTCAATTAGTTGCTTTCATGATGCCTTAAACCCAAATGCTCACAAAGCTAAGTTAGCACGTCTCATTTTAAAGGTTTTGCACACTGTAAAATCCTGGATTGGAATTTTTTTGGGTTTTTTTACCCAGCTGTTTTATTCACTAGTAAGCCACCAGATAGTATCTTCAACATTCAAAGCTTTTATTTTTGTGATTGAGCGATGTTTTTGTTTCATGCTCCTTGGCCCAAACACACACACAGTAAGAAATTGGGATCACATTAGGAGTAACATTGTGTTAAGGCATGCGTCTTTAAGCTTGTGAAGGCTGTACTCTCAGGGCAAAAATCTCATTTTGTCGCTCGCCTCTATCATGCTGACTTGCTGCTCTCCATCCACTCCGCTCCAGCCTTCTTCCCGCTCTCTTTTCCCTGGGATTTAATTTTCCCTCCCAGTCCTCAAATTCCAATCAATCTAAGCCTCTGCGGATGCAGTGCTTTGCATTCCGTCTCAGCGCCTCCCGTCACCTCGGGCTCTGTCCCGGGGTCTCCGTTTTACCTCTGACCTTTATCTGTCAGTGCAGCCCATCTCTCCAGTCCCTGCAGACTGTCGCAGCACGGCGACATGTCATGAAGAGGATTGGGGAGAAAAAAAAAAGGGAACACTTCTGACTGAGCAAACAGACGAACACACAGACTAAATGAATGTTTGCACAAACAAATGGTCGCCCAGCAGGTTAATGAACGGACGTGCAGACAGGGAAGGAGGAGGGATTGCTGTACCAGGATTTCATCTGTTTAATTTCAAGCCCAAAGGCAGGAGGACATAATTGCTTCATGCATAGTTGATACACTGAATAATCAAACAAATACGTTTGATCCTTTATGTTGAAGCATGCTCTTTGGATGCCGGAGGGTGAAGTTGGTTTTGCAGTGCTTTCCAAAAAAAAAAGAAAAAAAAAACAACTTGAACTCGTTCATGTTTCTGTCACGTTAAAAACTAAAACTTTAATGTGTTTTGTCAGGATATCTTGCGACAAAAGAAGTGCGGTGAGCCACAGATGTAGTACCTTTCAATTATTTGCTTTCAAAAATGACGTGATTGTTAAAAAAAAAAGAGAGAGAGAGAGAGAGTCATGTGAGTGAGTTAATCAGCTGTGAGAGCTTCAGACGACCAAGGAACACAGCAGAAGGGCCATGGATGCAGTTGTGGGGCAATTTAAAGCAATGTCGAGTTTATGAAATCTTTTCCCTGAGATTGATGTCCAATCCATGATAAAAAAAAAACCCCAAAAACAATCTAAACGTAAAGCACAACTGCAACCGTACGGAGACAGTTGAGTCTACCTTATAGCCAACAGGAAAGGAGAGTATTATTCAGAGACGTCAACAGGGTCAGTGTAACTTTAACTGAGCTGAAGAAATTCATGGCTCTGGCAGAAGAATCTGACGACAGGACAACAATTAATGCTGGTTTTTCAGGCTGGCAAAAGGAAGGTTTTTCCTTTTGCCAGCCTGTTTACTTCTGTGGCGCTTTATCAGGTCCAGAGGAGCCCAAAGTGCTTCACAGTATATTCAGGCTTTCTCACACGCACACACACACCTACAGGCACACACACACACGTTTGCGCAGCTATCTTTGTGGGGACTTTCTATTAACTTCCATTCATTTCTAAAGCCTAAACCTTACCTTTACCCTTTTCCTAACCCTAACCATCACATACCTAACCCTAACCCTAACCCTAACCAAAACTCAATTCACACCTTAGTCCTAACTCTGACTAAGGTGGGGAGCGTTTTGGGAACCAATTGCTCCCCACAACGTAGTATATGTCAGGAAAATCGTCCCAACAAGGTATTATAAACAAACGCACACATACACACACACACTGATGGAGACAAGCGACTGTAGCCACAGTAGTAGCTTGTGGCTGTGCCCAGTGGCTACACACAGCCACAGCTGTACCCCGTGGCTACACTCCAGCAGCACATTCCAGCGACACCACTGGACCCTCTGACCAACACCAGCAGGCAGGGAGGGTGAACTGTCTTGCCCAAGGGCACAACGACTGAGGCAGACTGAATGAACATCAAACCAGAAACTCACCAATTGCGGGACAAACTCCCACCACCATCGCCATCATTGTTGGTCGGTAGGAGTCCTCCATGAAACGAGGCCCATTTATTAAAGTTTTGTCCAAGTCCCGAGTAGGGACCACAGAAAGCACGAGAAGAAGAGGTCAAAACTGAAAAGTAAAACTTATACATCACTCTGAAAATATGATCCTAAACGGTTGGAGGAAAAGCGATCCTACGCCGACGTTTTTCTTCGGGAGGGACAGAAAAGCTGTTCGCGGCAGAGGCATATAGATGAGACATGAAAAAAGGTTTTTATTGGAGGCTGTAAAAGACTTGAGGCTGGGACAGAGGTCCACCTTCCAGCAGCAGGTTAATGAACCCAAATGGAGGGAAAAAAGGGTTGGAATTGTCTTTGCAAGGTACCGTTAGTGTTTCAGTGTCTGCTTGTTAACGATTCATAACCAGATTCACGCGGGATGAGAAGGCTACCCTCAGTCCTGCCTTTGAAACGGGGACCGATGTTTGTTTTATTTATACAGAATAAGGGTTAAATATTCATAATTGCGTTGTTCCACTATTCTTTACTCTGCGTCTCTTACTTCTCTTGCACAAAATCTTGATTAAAGATCAGGTGGACTGTAGCAGCAAATTGGCTCCCCTTGTGCGTGGGGTGCAAAACTAACAATGCAAATGGATGAAAAAGTGTTTGGGGGTTTGGGGGGGCTCCCATTCCCATCAAGCTTTGGCAGACTGTGTTCATGCAGCATGCAGACGCACCATGCGTGAAGCAGATCCGGTGCACCTCACACACCCGTTTGCTAAACACGCTGCACTATAGAGAGGGACGGATTTCAGTTGATGGAAGAGTCGAACGAGAGATGCATGCCAAAGACCCTCACTGCCTCCCCACCCTCCGACCCCCTGCAAGGCATTTTTCACATGAGTAGCAATAAGTGTGCAGACATACACTAGATTAGACTCTTTCCTCTCCCCCCCTCCAAGGAGACACACACACACACACACACACACACACACACACGCACATATATGTAATCTTGACCCAGGCAGACGTATGAAAAGGAACAGCGTGATGTGAAATGGTTTGGCTTCATGAGGCTCTGCGACTACAGCAGCTGCAGCAGCAGCAGCCTGCGGCAGGGGAAGAGAAAGCTGTCCTTCTGTGTGAGAAAAGGTGGGCTTGCCTGCACTTCCTTTGTGGAGCGGGCAGGGACGTGTCAGGGGCGAAGCCCCCACGTCTCCGCCTCTAATTGGAGCGCGTCCCTCTGCCCTGTCCCCGTCACACCGCGGCGCGGAGGCAGGATGCAGCGCTAATGCATGGCTCCCCCTGTGGAATGTCTCTTCAGGATGTGCCGGGCAGACGGCAGCACACGCTGAGGGTCCAGACTACAGATTAGAGGCAAATCAGTAGACTTGTTTGTCCCCGTCTAAAGCAGGGCAGGACGTTCAAGGAGAGAGACAGAAAGACACACACACACACACACACACACACACACACACACACACACACACACACACACACACACACACACACACACAAACACAGAGGGGACCATATTTTGTGATGGAGGGCAACAGATGTGTGTTAGTGTGACTGATGTGTTCCGGGTGAGCAGGTACCGCTGGGTCACAGACACCTGGAGAAGGGAACATTAGGCCGTCCGGAGCGACGCCCGGTCACACCGATGCTGTGTTTGTTTTGATCAATGATCGAGCGGCAGAGCCAAAGGCGGCTCACTTTGGCGGCAACACCTCTGGAGAAGATTTAGGGGGGGTGAAGATAACGACGTTGTAATTACCGGCTCTAAATCGGAACTGTAGGTACTCAATGAGCTATAAACAAGGTTGCGTCTACAGCCCTTGGGGTAATTGTTTCAGGAGCCCGCAACAGTTTGGTCCGGCGCTGGTGAAATTGGAAAAGGGTGGTATCCTGTAATTTTTCACACCACTGAAGCGCGACCTGTGTGGTGGCTAGAAACTCAAGCCGATTTCAAATGGAGGCATAACTCTTTTTCCTTTTTTTTTTGTTGTTTCCTCCTGCTGTAAGACTCAAAGTCGCAGGCTCTCGGTCAGCTTTTAACCCGGAGAGATGATACTGTGTGTGGGGCCCCGTGGCTCATTGGGTAACACACCTGCACTGCATTATTTACTTTTCTTTTCTTTTCTTTTTTTTTACATTTCACCGTGCAAGCCAATTCCTGTTAGAGAGAATATTAATGCAGTCACAGCCACAGAGCCTCATGCAAACTGTTGTGTTAGATCATGTGCACAGGTGGTTGAATCAGCGAGCATAAACAGCGTACAGGAATACAAGCCCATTTTTGATGCAACCTCGCACAGAAAAAAAAAGAGAAAAATGCCATCTGTTAATATTAGCATAATGGAATTCAGCGCACACTCACAGAAACTCGCTTAATTCATCACCTCGTCAGGCCGGGGCTAAATAATGCTGCGGTCCCTTGAGCTTTGAAAAGGCGACGTGATTCCAAATATTCCAGCGCCTGGCCAGACACGGGGCGCTGCGTGTAATTGCTGAATGTTAATGAAAGCGAGCGTGGGGGGCTTGGCTCGGTGTCCAACATGAAGGATGGACCAACGTAGAGATGTGAACCAACAGTTCATTGCTGTGATCTTGCAGGGTCTCTCATCTGCCCACATGAGCATCATGAAACCAAAAAAAAAGAGAAAAGACAACCACACAGTCAGTGTTGTTGCTGTGATCTCTGAAACTTTCAGTTCAGTGTTTCATCCTCTCTTTGCTTTCTTTGCAATTACAGATAGATTTTTGTTTTTTATTATTAGTATTTCTCTTCAACCTTTGCACGTATACAAACTGATTTATTATTTCTCTTTACCTTTTTCTTTGGAACACAGCCAGACCTTCTTGATAGCAGTTTATGAACCTTATTTGTTTTCTGCCATATTGGTACTGAATCGCCAAACTATTCCCACAAAACTGAGAGTATAAAAATCTCCCTGAGGGACATGAAACCACAAAACCTTTACACATCTACCATAAAACTAACCTGGGTAGAAGACCCAAGAAGTTTCTCCTGTTCAGTCCTTCTGAAACTCCTGACCTTTGGACTTAGTACAATGTAAGACAAACTGCTACAACTTTTGCTTTTGCTTCCTCAGTCCTTGAAGAACCAGAAGATCTCTCATCGAAGTTTCAGCTGCACCAACCGAACACCGAGGAAACGACAGCAAATGCAAATGTTTTCATCGACTGCTGCATGAAAATACGGTAAACATCGCTGCCGTGTCTGCGAGAGACACAAGGTGGGTATAGATTAAAAACACCGCAGACACAAATGATTTCACGTCGGTCACATCGCACGCTGTCTCCTCGGCACGCTTTAACCGTGATTAATAAAGCTCACATTACATCAAATCTCCAAACTAGGCACCTCCGGATAACGTATCGTGTTATCATCGTGTGTGTCAGGCCACATTCTCAGTAAAAACCCACCGCTGTCCCTGGCAGTTTAATTAAGCACGTTTCTAAATATTGCACATAGAAAAAAGTAGCTTGCAGGTTTCTCCTCCCCCTATGCGGCAACGTTTCATCGACTTTTCACATTCGACGAACGTTTCATATTCGACGCACATGAGAGACATCGTCACTCAGAAGAGCGAAGATTGTCGCGCTAAAGATTGGAGGACAAATCTGGCCGCAGAAGCTCTCGTCTCCGTCTGTCGCTAATCTTTTTAATGAAACTAAAGCTCTCTGCCGTATCTGGGATAGTATAATCGCTGCACTAAATAACACACAGTGACATTTATACAGCATATATGAGACGACGCTGTGCTAATAACAGTCAGTAAAGGGAGAGGAGGGCCTTGCAAGCATGTTAAATACATTTTTCCTACACTTTAATGTGATGATTTTTAACAATTTTCCGTGAAACCAGTTTTATTGCCGTGTTTACAAACATGGTTGATGTTAATGTGTGTTTAATGCTCAGTCTGGGCCCGAATTTAGAAGTAAACACTGATAACGCTGTTTTCTCTAAAATCCAGCAGCAAATGTTGGATTTTTATACACGTTTTTTTCTTCTTCTACTACTTCTTTTTTTTTAATTAATCTTAAAATTGACAGTGGACAAGCGTGGCTACAATGACTGCAATACCTTGGGCTTCTATTGACTTTCTCTTGTAAAACTGTCTCCCAACAGCACATCACGTCTGCCTGACCTGCATTCACCTCTGTCCCACGAGGCGCTGATGTCATCTAACAAGGTGACATCCTCTGGCCCACCAGAATGTCGGACGCACAGTACGGCTGAGCGGTCAAGAAGATTAGCTTCTATCAACTTTTCCTGAGAGTTTCTACTGTCTTTTTCAAAAGCATCAGAATATCCAAGAAAGATGGGTGAAGATTACAAGTATGCTTCCTGTTTCTTGACCACAAAGATACTTCATGCTTGTATTTGGTAACAAAAAGTGCATACTTATGTTGTCTTGTGAAAGTGCTAAGGTCCCTAAGGTCTTTCCATTTCCATTTTGGACAAATACCTTGATATATTTTAAGGTTTTATTTGATAAGCCATCATAAAGAAGAGTAGAATTTTGTTGGGGAAAAGAAATTATAATTTCCCCCAGAAATTATAATTTCCCCCAGTCCCCACAAGTACAAAAGAGGTTCATGGTTACCTTGGGGGAGCTGCAAAGAGCCACAGTCCAGTTGATACTAATACCAAAAGTACCAAAGTATCATCACCTATTGTGATAATATTGGCTAATATTAGCACAACTAATATTGCTAATGTAGTTATTAGCACAATATTTTGTTTAGTTGTTGTGCTAGTTAGTTGTGCTAATATTGCTAAACATTAGCACAATAGGTATGATATATTAGCACGCCTACCTATTGTGCTACTATTAGCTAATATTAGCAATATTAACACAACAATATTATCTATTATAATATTAGCTAATATCAGCACAACAGGTAGCATAACAGGTAGTTGTCCTAATATCAGCTAATGTTAGCTAATATTAGCACAGTGTACTAATATTGCCTTTACAAAGGCCTGACAAATTAATTCAAAAATAAAAATAAAATACCATAAGGCAAAAGAAGATAAAACAAATACATCAATCAATAAGATAAATAAAAATAAATAAATAATTTAGTTTTAAAGTTTGATACAAGCCATGTTGGACAGACCCAGTAAATATGTGGCACACATTGCCCTGGTCAGATGAGTCAAATTAAAATAAACCTTATGGTCTAAATACACAAAGCTGTCAGATGTGTGAAATTATCATTGCACTTGAACATCGTGGACAGAGAAACTAGTAAAAGAGCCGGTGGGGAGATGGAAGCAGCAGAATCCTGGGATATAGACGCCAGACTCGTTTTTATTTAAACGGGGCCCAGGGTGAACCTCTTCTTCTGCTTGCCTCCCCAAACTATTAAAAGCATGAAAGAAACTTGCAAGATTTGCAGCTGCAATTGCAGCTAAAGCAAGAGTTTTTCAAGAGCGGCTGAATGCAAACGCACGCCTCATTTTACTCACTTTTAATCTGTAAGCATGATTTACTTCCAGACATGAACTAAATTGTGCAGGCCAATCGCAGCACAATCCCAATACATTTGCATTGAAGTCGAGGTTTTATGGGGTGTCGGCGCTCATTCAGGGTTCTGGATTCGTTTGTAGGCTTTCTGGTTAGTACATCTGCATCAGCATCGCTCTGGAAGATGAGAACGGTTAAATGCAATGACCAGAATTCTGGTTTTTAATACTAATGGATCCAGGCTGCTTCGCGTTTTAGGAGCAGATCCTCCTTACGATCACATTTTTGGGTCGATTCAGTCGGTGATGAAACTCCTAACAGTCTAAACTGTGACACTACAGACCGATTCACAAACTCCATTAGTTGTGCAAAAACATTCTATTTCTGTCAAAGCTGGACAAACTGCTGATAAAAAAAAAATGTTTGCAACTGTGCAGCAGACCTTATATGTTCATAAACTGTACTGATTCATACAGTACGGTTCTATAATAGAGAGCTTTACACTACTTTTCTCACACGGTCTCAATATTCAGTTAGGAAGTAAGTGTAAAAACCCCCTTTGGATCTTGTAGCAGCAGTGCCAAGAGACCATAAGTGGTTCACGGGCTCCGTTGTCCTAATTGGCTCCAGCGGCTGCCCCTGTCATGGTGTAAAAGTTATGCCTAGTGAGACCCGACTCTTTGCTCATTTCCCTTTTTTTATATTTAACTTTGGTTTACTCTTTTTAGAAAGAAATTACTTTTTTTCCTCAAACCTCTATTTTAAAACGTAGCCCTGAGAGCTCTATCTAAACAAACCGGCTTTGGGAAAAAAAAAATACAACTTAACAGTAAGAGGATGGCAGCTTCTCTTGAAAAGAAGTGAGAGAAATTGTCTCCAAGAGGCAGTTAAAGGTGACCTATAAGAGCCTTTTTATGGTCTGTGTTTAAAACCCTTTGAGAACTCTAGTTTTTCTTTTTTTGCACATCTCGCAGATGGCTGACGAGATGGGGATCTTAGTAATTTGGATTCCACTTAAGTTCTGTGTCATGTCCCAAAATTGATTGCTGCAGTTGAGTAAAAAAGGAAACTGGACTGTTTGTGTAAGAGACCAGCTTTAGGTGAGAGCGACACGTTAAATCAGTCGATGCAAACAGAGCAGAATGTTACAGGAAGCATAATAGGAAGATTTTTACAGCTTGATTTTTGTTTTCTCCAAAAACTGTCCTTCAACCTTTAGTTTAGCTTCTTTTTTTCTGTTAGGTATTATACATTTCCGTGACATTCAGAAAACACCTTTCAAAATCCATCCTCCTTTATCCGCTCGCTGGCTATCTTTTTGCATCACTGGGATCTTATAAATATTTGCTGTTGTTTTCCAGGGCTGAAAAAAGCAAAATAAAAACAGAAAAACATCAAGAGTAAATCTGATAGTTTTTGTTTTGTTTTTTTTCGCCCCATATTCTTTCAAAACTATTACAGAAACAAATGAAAAAGTTTCTATCTGCCCCACAGCTACAATCTATTCTCCAGATAAACCCGTTCACATCTACCTCTCTTAATCAAGAGGAAAGCAACTTCCCTTCATTTCTTCAGCATGGTGGTTGGGATTTGTTCTCTTCTGGCCTGCAGCAGCAGCAGTCAGACACACATCACACTGCAGCAGCAGCACGCTTTTGTGTCCTGACACATTTCTGTCACAGACACAATTAATGCCTGAAGCGATGCTTTGTGGAGCCGGACCGCACAGGGCGCTCGCTCTTCCCCCACATGGACACAAAGCGAGTACAGGTTCGCCTGTTGTCCTTCCCTGGACCACTTTCATAAGCTACAGCAGCCGTGCACAGAAATCCTAAATGTTGCATTACTTCAAAGCATTGTGGGGCTATTTTGTGGTAAACCAACACAAACTAGTGCATAATTCTGCAGTCGATGGAAATTATGGCTGAAAACATCAAATTAAAATCTGAATTGTGTGGTGTGCATTTGTATTAAGTCCCCATTTTAATTTGATGGCTTTAAAGACAGTCCAGTCTGAATTATCCAGTCTTTTGGAAGTTTCCTAATTAGGAATTGAGATCAACACGAATTCCTGTCGCAATAACAAATTTTGCTGGACAATCATTTGTCCCAGAAGTTACTGCGATAAACGATGATATTGTCGTTTTACATGCATCATGTTGCACCTTCAAGCAATATAACATGAATAGCACGATAATGAAAGCAATCGCATGGATAAAATGAGACCAAACTTTAAAACACTTTACTCTAAACCCACCATTTTTTAGGCACAGCATGGTGGTGGCAGCATCATTCTCTGTGGAGGCTTTAGGAATGGAGAAGACTGTTAATGGGTAAAGGCTCTTCTTCTGGCAGAGCTGCCATCTTAATACAGCCAGATCAGACATTCAATCTAGTGTTTTAGATCAAAGAATATTCATGTCTTAGAATGGCCTAGTCAAAGTCAAGACCTAAATGTTTTGGGGATTTTTGTTTGCAAAGTTTTGAAATCTGGTGCTCACTCTCTGTCTAATCTGAATTTAAGTTGTTTGGTAAATATTTCAGTCTGTAGATGTGGACTGTGTCACTTTAAAATTTATATTTCCGCAAAATGTTTTTAAAAAAACACACTATTTTGCATTGATCGGTGATGATTTTAAAGTGGTAAAATGGTGTAGAAATACATTTGAAAGATCCAGTGATTTATCCCGGTGGGATCCGACGTCCCTCCTGAGCTGCTCTCAGAGATGAGATCCAGACCTTTTCTCGCCGGCAGTCAGCCTCTAAAGTACAACACTTTAAGATTTGAGCTACCGATTCGGTCTCCGTTCCGCTCCCACACTTTTCGGCTGCCAATGAGAAGGGCATTCACTTTGTTTTTTTTTGTTTTTTTTAAAGCTTCTGCTGAGCAGTGTTGTTTTGCAACAACAATTTTACAGATTCACAAAATGTAATTTTGTTTTAAAGACCCCAGTCGCACGAGCCAGATGACTTTATTACACACTTCAGGTTTGCAGCGTGATGATTAATCGGTTACAGACATATAAATAACTTTTTTTTTAAATTTTAACACAACATGGGAGGGGTTAGCGAGAGCTTACAATTATGCTATTATTCCCAGTGTGTCCTGTTAGGCTAAACATTTCAAATCCATCATAGAAGGCATAATTAATCCGGTTCACTTGAATGGGATAATAAACCCTGTGTAATACGCTTTACATGGAGGTGATTGGCAGCTTGTCTTCTAGCCTCTAGGTGAGCATTAGAAGGAGGCAGAGAGTCGATGGGGATCACATGGGCGCTAATGCGTGTGCCCTTGTGAGCACGTGCTGCCTGTGCGTTTGTGGCGGCGCAATTTGGTTTCGTCTGTTGTGATCCAGTCCCAGCTGTGTCTCATTAACGGCTGTCATTTTAATCCTCTTAGTCAAATCCCATAATTTTGTCCATCAACAAAAACACAAGCAACAGGGCGACGACAGAGTACCCAGCTTCAGTCGTTCAGGAGGGGGGGGAGGCAAGTCAGGGCGGCGTCAACGGCAGCGCGGCTACATCCAGACAGATGTTATGTAAAACGACCCCGTCGCTCTTTGAACTGTTTTGATGAGAAGCTACAGTTAATCTGACTTGGACTGTGCAGATTTCGAGGAAAAGCGTGGATTTTTGTCGGTCGTAGCTTTGCTTTGCTCATCTGTGCATCCTCCTGGGACGATGATGAGCAGTTTGGTTAAATTACACATCCTGCCTGCATCATTCTCCCCCTCCCCACCCCTCTCCCCCCCCTCAACCCAATCGCCCAGGTCGAAAAAAAGAAAAAAAGGGCGGCGTGTGAGCGCCATACAAAAAAAAAAATTATAACCTATTTATTGCTTGGCTGCGTCCTGAGAAAAAAAAAGAAGTTATCTATTGCATTTATGCATGTACGTCAGGGAGGAGTTGGTTGCCGCTGAGAAACCGGAGCCCAGGCCGTCAGTCCCACAGCCTGGTCCACTTGGGGTCAGGCTCGGTTTATCCCTCCCCGTTCAGCTGGATCCTCTGAACAAGGGTTAAAAGGAGGGCAACTCCTGTGGACGTTTGCATGGCTGAAGCAGCCACAAAATGAAGAAGAGAAAAGGCTTATGGAGAGACACAGAGGAGCTGTTGAGGCGGGTTGAACCACACCGATCCCCCCCACTGCATCTCCCTGGGTGATTTTGGTGTGAATTCGGTTGAAAATCTGCGACAGATTCACAGTCCGCCTTCTCTGTGGCCGAGCGACTCTCTCTCCTCCTTCCACGATGGAAAGCTATTTTCTCCTCTTTCCTCACACTGACAGCTGGTGTGTCCTCACCACCAACAACACTTCAGCTCAGACCAGCTCTATGTATAGATCCCTCTCATTGCAAACAGCTATTTTAGCACCTCCTGCATGCTAAGAATACACATGCAACATTCTGCCGTGCTTTATGCCTTATGCAAATGCGTCTTCCTTTGTTTGCAAATGAGATTCGGAAGTGCTGCAATGCACAGTTTTCTTTAGAAAGAAAGAATAAAAACGCTTGGTTTTCTTAGCAACGAGCAACCCAACAGGATTGTCCAAATGCCAAGCCGTCCCCTGAGAGGAATCGTGATGTACAAGGAGCTTGTGGTTACTTTTAATTGTGACATTTATGAGATATAAGAGAGCAACATTTGTTCTCCCCTTGCCCCTGTGCCAAATCTGGCCAGCCGGGGGGATTCTTTTTGTTCCATGAGAGCGAGTTGTCCATTAATTGTGAGTATAACTGGTGAATCGATCTGTCAGGTGGTATTTTCCCAAGCTGCAAATTAGTTTCCCTGGAAGCTGTTGGACTACGTCGGAGAGAGCTGCGGCGTGTCTGCACCCCTGGTATGGTAATTCCACACTGTGTTGCCACGGCTTCCCATGATGACTATAAAGTTCAAATAAACACATTGCAATTACCATCTTTTTCTTCTTTTTTTGCACTCAGTGCATGGGCGCCTTTAGTGACTACCTCCACCAGGAGCTGGGACAAGCCTCACTGCCTCACTTTACCTCGGTGTCATCCCGGGCTGCAAAACAAGATTAAATTGGTTCTGCTCAACTATTTGCTGTCAGGTAAAAGTGAACGGTTCAGCTTCAAAGCAGGAAGCCGCTCTGTGGCCAAACAAACACTTGAGCTTAACGGCCGGGGATTGTGGGATATGTGGAAAAACGCAAACGTGCACGTCTGCAGATACATAAAGTATTCATGCCTCTTGGATGTTTTTTTTTCCCTCCCCCATTTTCTCATGTTGGAACTGTATACTTTTTGTGTTTTATTGGGATTTTATCTGAAACGGCAACAAAACTAAGCAATATAGGTGTTTTGTCTCTGTAAGTATTTTGGTAAATGTCTCACTCATCGAGTCTAGGTCTGGACTTTGACTAGGACACTAGTTTTGCTGATTTGATAACTTCTGAAGACTGTTGGTTGCATTTGATGTCATTTAGGGGTGCTACACTTTTCAGATTTTTATTTGTATACATTTACGTTTCAATTGTACTCTGACACAATTGAAACGTAATAGACCGACAAACTCATTTTCATTTTGAGTTAGACCGACAAACCCATTTTCATTTTGGGCCAAATCAAGATCATGAATGCTCTTAAAGGGCCGGTTATGCCAGAATGTAGTGATAAAACCTTGTTGTCAACTTGTTAAAATATCAATGAATTCCTGAAATTAAATAATACTAGTGAACATATTTTCCTTCCGGGCTGCACAGTGGCGCAGTTGGTAGAGCTGTTGCCTTGCAGCAAGAAGGTTCAGGGTTTTATTCCCAACCCTGGTCTTTCTGCATGGAGTTTGCATGTTCTCCCTGTGCATGCGTGGGTTTTCTCCTGGTACTCCGGTTTCCTCCCACAGTCCAAAAACATGACTGTCAGGTTAATTGGNCCCTAGGTGTGTGTGTGCATGGTTGTTTGTCCTGTGTGTCTCTGTGTTGCCCTGCGACAGACTGGCGACCTGTCCAGGGTGACCCCGCCTCTCACCCAGAACGTTAGCTGGAGATAGGCACCAGCAACCCTCCCGACCCCATTAAGGGAAAAGGGTGTAAGACAATGGATGGGAGGATGGATTTTTTCCTTCCCTCCAGGATTCTTTTTGTGATTTTTTTACAATCAAAATCAGAATGTTTGTGGTATTAATTTTGAAATATTTGCGATATTTGCACATATTTAGGACGGTATTGGCAACTTTTTATTACCCGTTGTATAGATCACATTAAGGCTGAGGCAGCTGTTTAATGCAAGTAAGAAAGTTTTTTGACCAATTAACGCAAAAAAGTGAGGCGATTTATTGATTTTGCCTGAATTTCCACAATAATTCTCAAGAAACTGGAGGGACTGATTGATATAATCTGGCATTAATCGGATAAAAACAGCATTGATTTGATCAATAACACAGTATCTAAGCACACTTAGTGTTAAATGTAGAATATAGAGGGCCACATAAAATGCTATCGCGGGCCAGATTTAGCCCACAGATCTCGAGTTTGACACATGTGGCCTATCACAAAGAATCAAAAACAACAACAAAACGTGCTGAAGGATTTAATTTGGTACACTGACGCTGAATTTAAAACAAATCTTTGGAAATATGGAAATATTACAATAAAATAACACATTTTTAAAAAGTTCAAACACTAGAGATGCTACTACTATGGTGAAATCAGTGTGCAAACGTGCGCATGCTAAAGCCCACAGACCACACAGTTAAGCATTAGCCGAGTGTCAGAAGTCTGTCATTTCTCGTTCGGAGGACGTTAAAGCTTGGGCCGGATTTGCGACCTTTGTTGTGACTGTGAGGCGTGTTCCTCCCTCTTTGGAGAAGATGATTAATTTCTGTTATTTACATTAGCACCCCGAAGGCTTCTCGGCAGGCCTCGCGCATTTGTCATTTCCTCTGCGCTGTTTTTCAAATGGAAATGAAATAGAATGTGCAGCCTCCTGGGTCTGCCTTACCGAGATTCTTTTAAGCAAGGAAGACGCGAGAAAGACGAAGAAGAAAAAGAAGAAGGGGGAAAAAACAGAGCCAGCTATTTGCTCATAATAAAACAGCCATGTCAACATGGTACTGCAGCACACGTTCACACTGCAGTCTTTTGGCTCCAGTAAACAACACTCTCTCACCGTTCCTTCGCAGCTCCGGTTTAATTAGAGCTCTGATTGGACGAGCTTAGTCCATAAACCAGCCGTAACGCTGGTGCAGTTCAGCTGCAGATCTGCACCGCGTCTTAGATTCTCAACTCGACGGCAGCTTAAAGCCCCCCTGGCTGCAGAGCATCCCCAGATGTCTGACTGTAAAACATTTCCCCCCACACACATGCAGTGATCTCTCTCTCTCTCTCTTCTCACACACACACACACACACACACACACACACACACACACACACACACACACACACACACACACACACACACACACACATCGTAGTCAAACAACTTGTGAATTTCTGCTCTCCCCTGTTCTCACTTCCTCCTTCTCCTCTTCTCTCCTTGCAGTTCAGAGCTCAGTTCTTTTCACCTCTTGGGAGCATGGTGATGGAGTAAAAGAGAAACGCGAGGAGGAAACAGGCAGTTAAAGGTAAAGTGAAAAAAAAGGAAAAAAAAGACTAGTAGGTGTCCTGAGAGTGCAGCTCATCCTCTGGGTGTCACTTTCTGCAGCCTAAGTAAAAAACAGCCTATTTACATACATCGTCTCCTCATGCACTCCCATTGCCTGCAAAATTCCAAAAAGATAAAAAATAAAAATTTCTGAGCTTTGACTTTGTTATAAGTCAAAACATCAACTTCATTACCTTTGTTGTGACGTTTAGCTACATGAAATTGTTTTCATGTTAAGAAACCAGACTTATAAACCAGAAAAAACAATCTGACGTAAGACTCCTTATTGCCCAGTGAACGATCACTCTACTGTAATACAGTATAAAAAGACAAATATGTAGACTGCATATACAAATTGCATTCACAATGTCCGTGAGGATTCCATCATGAAAAACCTGCGTTGCAATCGCACATGGCAACAACACTGACAGTGGTAGACCTGAAGTGGAGCCATGAAAAGATAAAAAAGCCTTAGTAGAGAATAACTCTTTGAAGCTTGAGCGCTGAAGACATTATGGTCTGCTCACATCCGAGCGTACGTCAATGTCAACGTGCCCACACGTATAACTTTGCTGCCGTAGTGGTCAAAATTGAATAATAAAGGAATGTGTTCCCAAACACCACTCGGCATCCACCTACATCCCAGAGCGCGATCTTAGAAGAAGATGGAAAAAAGTATAAACCGAGGAATGGATGAGAACTTTGCCCAACAAGGACTCTTGCTGGCCTGCGGGGCTCAACATAAATGTTTCAAAAGAAATCCGTGCTCACCGATGCCATTTTCATGCTCTTGGTATCAGTTAGGACCAGGGAATTCAAACCGGTGCACAAAGCCGTGCAGGAGACATTTCTTCATTCGTGTACACAAACCCATACAAACAAAATCCCTCTGAACAATCTGAGAATCTTTCCTAGTTTGAAAATAAAGTCCATCCTCCTGCTTTTCAGCAAGTAACTTTAGATGCACAATGAATTTCAGCTTGCAAGTGAGCCGTATTTCCCTTAAGTCTAACGTCACGCAGGAAATGCAGGAGTCCGAGCCACGTTAAGACAATGCGGCGGTTAGGCCTTGTGGGGACAATTTACTTGTACATCAACCGACTGCGGCAAGCTCAATCTGTCTGCACTCTGATCAGTTCACCAAAAACACAGGACTGATTCACTCCAACCCCCAGCTGCCCAACCTGATGTAGAGTTATTTCTGCTATGTATGACTGCTGTTCTTTCAAGATGCTTTAAAGTAATTAAATTCTTATAAGGCATCTGAAAAAAAAGAAGTAAACATGATTTCCAGTTGAAAATACATTTTTTTTTTTTTTGCAAATAGCACACGGAGGGCGGCCTGCCCTACCTTACGCTGACTGCATGCCAACGACTGGAGTTTGCGATTTCTCTGATGCAATTTACCCTTCCAGCTCCGTCACGAGCTTCTTCATTTTAAATTTGATGTTTAATGCATAAGGTATGTCTGGACCAAATGAGACGGGTGGAATAAGAAATCATAAAAACAACATCGCCGTCCGGATACGCCTGGTTCTTGATGGACTCAAGAGTTCAGTTAGAGTCATGAAGGAGTGACTAGCTCCTTCGTGACACATTGTTTCTGAATGGTCAACCATTCAGAAACAACGTGAGGGCTATGCAGTGATTAATGGATTCTCTGTAATCTCATCCTTGGAAGAACTTTTCCCATCAATTGGCATCTTCCAGGTCAACAAAACAGGACTGTAGCAACTAGGCTAGTAACATTAGCTCGTCAACTTTGAGAATTACGTTATCTGGGCCGAGCGAGCTGTTGTAGGTGAATCGCTGAGGTGTGTGAGGTGAGGTGTGTGTTTGCCCTGCCACCCGCCTCATTAGAGCCTCCCGAGGTTCGAGCAAAACCTGCTGATTGGAAAACAGCAGCCTACTGACGATGCGTAAATGAGTTATGGCCATTTATGCTAATCAAAAGCAACGCCAACCTCGTTCCGTGTTAAACAAACACTTTATTTCCCCCCAATGAGACGGCCTGACATTTGCTCCCCTGGGCTGCAGTGCTGCAGCCGGCCTACAGCTATGATCATAAGTTAGCGTCTTTATAATGGACCCGACGCTCCGAGCAAGCTGACCTGTTAGACCCGGGACTGCTTGACAGCAGTAATTACACATGTGAGCCATTCAAATGAGCGTGATTAGCCCATAACAAGCTGGAGGAGTGAAAGGAGGTGATTAGACAACTGCAGGCTGATTCATCCACCAGGCGGGGAAACAAGCAGGTGAGTATTTGGGCTCCATTTTCCACAGTAACAGTTGATGTTCATCTGATGTTTATCCTCATGGTGGTAAGGCCAGCCTTAATGAGAATACTAGGTTGTAATAAAAAAAAGGGGAAAAAAAATCGGTTTTGCTTTTTTAAATTTCTACAGAGCGTACACGACGGCACGGAGAGAACGGAGGGAGCTTTTATGACATTATATCGTCTCAGGCAGATCAGAAAGTGGAAATCTGCGACATTTAATAACACGGGTTGGCTTTAGGTTGCTCACTAGTGTTTATTTCAGCCTCACATTTAATTTAACCACATGCTTGTGTTGTCAGCAAAGCCCTCAAGCTACTCTCCAAAGCCCGAGGATTGCCCTCTGGCACTTTCCTCTCCTTTTGCAGATGAAGAACCACGAGGCTTTGCATCTCAAAATGTTACACTTTCATCCGCCACAATTTTTACAGCGGCAGTCAGAATTTTACATACACTTCTGACTCGCATTGGCACAGAACACGTTGTGCGAGTCTGAATTTCAGATAGGCGTCTTGTCCAATTCACACACTGTGAAAATTAGACATACAGACTCAAAAGCGTGCACAGGCTGATGCGAACACATGAATGAATGCATCAGAGCGATTCTTTTCATCATTCTGCATGGATGTTTGACCACTCCTATCGTCAGGAATGGAAAAGCTCATTTGAGCTTGTTGACGCCCTGTAATTTGTCCAATCTGAAACCCATTTCGATGTGCTTAGGATAATGTTTTTATTTAAGCATCCTGTTGAGTTTCCATCTATGGTCGCTTTTTGATTTGCTTTGATGCTGAAGAGTTTCAAGGATGTCCTCCCTGCTCATTTTTCCACCCACTTTGTGCAGGCCGCCTGCATCAGTGGCACCACTGGCGACAAAACGGACCCTCAGTAGGTGTCGTATGACTGCAGGATGATGCTGAGCGTCTGAACAAGCAGAGTATAACTCACTCTGACTCTTTAGCATCACTTTCAATGACAGCTGAATGACTGAAACTTTCACCCCACTGGGTATTTCAAAAGGTCAACGGTGCCAAGCGCACTGAAACTGGGTTTGGGACAGATTTAAGGAGTAACATCAATAGGCCTGTCTTGATAAATTTTGCTAGACGATAAATTGTCCCATAACTTATTGCGATAAACTATAATATCGTTGTTGTTTTGAGACTATCTTCAAGTATTAGAATAGTAATAATAGCACAATAACGCAAGAACACGTTCTCAAGGATCAATAGGATTTAAATTCTAACAAACATTTAAAGACTGGAACTGGAAGACATTTTAAATATCCAAAATAATTAAAGAAAACAGCAGGAACAGCAAATAAAATGAATTATGATGTCTCTGTAAACTAAACTATCTTTCTCAAAGGTGCTAGCTGAGACCAAAACACCAGACTGAATAATTTCATTATTCGGGTTTTTGTAAAAAAGGAAATAAAAGAGAATTTATCACGTGATTAATTGATTATTGTTCATTGTGACAGGCTTAGGCATGAAGCTTGTGGCTTAGGTCTGACCTCAACCATGTTGTCAGTACAATGTTTTAGAAACATTGTTCTAAAATAAAAGAACAAGGTTTATTTTTACCCAAACATTCACCTATAAGAAGCAAAATCATTAAGGTCGTTTGTCACTGCAGGCTGGAAAGCAAACGTCTTAAATGCATCATTAAAAGCTCCAAATGAACGTCGGACCTCTTGCATGAGACCACGTCCAGCCTGGCACCAGGCCGAGCCAATGAACAGCGCACAGCTGTTTCTAACTTTAGGTGCGATTTCATCACGTGTTTTGTTCGACTCTTGTCCCATTTGGATATTCATGAGCGGGAGCTTTTGCAGCAGCTGCCGTCTCTCCTGTGGGTGTACAAATACTTAATCGCCTGTAACAGCATACATTAAACATTTATCGACAAACTTTTAACAGGCTTCCCAGGATGTGTGATATTTAAAGGCGAGGCTGAGAGCCTTACAGCAGCTGAAGAGGAACCGGGCTTTTGGCGCGAGGCCGTGTGTGACTGATGTCGTCGCCCTGGATGTCGTTTAGAGATTAGCGGCCCCAAAGGTTAGCGATCGCTAAGAAGCATCGGTGAAAGCTAGCGTTCCTGCATTCTGATGCTAAACAAACACACGCGCGCGCGCGCAAACACACGCGCACACACACGTGCGGTAATGATCTTTTCGCTCAGCTTGAGAAACATCTCCTGCGAGCAGACCTCACGCAGCAACCGCCATCATTAATAACTTAATAATGATGTACAGTAGTCTGAAACTGAAATGTTTGTGCAAGGACTCAGTTTGAAATCCATCACGGGTGTGTGTGTGTGTGTAGGTGTGTGTGTGTGGGACGCTCATTACCCGTGTGTAACAGATGAATTATCAGTACAAGGCCTTTCGCCGGCTGCCTGTCACCGCATTACCGTCTTGACGGCGGTTTTTGGGTGAGGGGCTGCCGGTGGCGGCGAGGGCGTTAAAACGGAGCGCAGGGACTTATCTCCCCGGCTGTAAAAATGATTTTCTGTCTCTTCGGGAGGCGCGCGCGCGCGCGCGCGCGCGTGTGTGTGTGTGTGTGTGTGGGTGTGTGTGTGTGTGTGTGTGTGTGTGTGTGTGTGTGTGTGTGTGTGTGTGTGTGTGTGTGTGTGTGTGTGCGTGCGGAGGGGTATCAGTGATCTGAGAGTAATTAAGATACGGGCTCACATCACACGCGGGGGCTTTGCATGTGGGAGACGAGCAGATAAAGTTAAATGCGAAATAGTTGAGTTTAAAAGGAGGGACTTTGATTAATTACAAAAGCCCTCAAAGGACGTCGCAGCCCCCCCCCCTCAGCCCTCCCAACGCCCCTCTTCTCCTCCTCCTTCTCTCTCTCTTACGCCATCCAAGTGGAGCCGCTCCGCCGCCGATGACCCCCAACACCTCGGCTTTATCTTCAACAGGCAGGTTATCTCATTAGCTGCCGACGCTCAGCCATTCATTTGCGGCGCTGCTCTTTGTGCGAGACTCAAATGTGTCATTATATTTGTCTGAAGCTGTTCCACGTAAAGATTTTCTTTAACGGCTGAGACAGTGGCGTCCTCCGTGGAGTCTCTATTGAGTTAATGACTCATGCCTCCAGTTGTGTTTTAAACTTGGGCCGTGTGTATATTTTCGTCGCTAAAAAGCTCTCATTACTCGGCCCCCTCGGGGGGGATTTATTACCCTGAAAACATCTGTTCGCATCACGATATATCAAGAGTAAAATAAGATACATCTTTGAGGATAAATGTACGGTGAACGTACGACTGGCATCGGATCGGATGTAAACGAAAGAATCGATACAGTTCTCAGACCTGTTCACTGCGCACCTTGTTAAATTTAAACTTAGAACAGTAATTGATATTAGCTTTATAATATATATTTAAAATGATTTAAAAGATAGTTGTTTTTTGAAACAGAATAATCAGAAGTTGTGAAAACAGAAGTTAAGCGCTTAAGAATAAAAATACATTCTTTCATTTAAAGAAAGCAATTCCAGAAAAGTATTCAGATTTACACTGATGGTACTGTGACGGTCTATAAAACATATTAAACACACTGAACTGTGGCAAACTGAGAACCTCGTAGGGTATTGTGGACACCTTTGAAAGGTGTACTTGTTCACTGAATCAGAAGTGAACAGCCAGAAAAGGTAAAAACCAAAAAGTCAAGCACATATGCACAAAGTGACTTCTTAAAGGAAAGAACGATCTGTTACAGAAGAAACGCCTTATTTGTGAGCTTCAGAAATATTTTTCGCATGAGTACCGCACTCCATCTATGACACGTCTGCTTGATTTAAGAACACCCTCTCTTTCCTTGCATTGCAATTTTTTTTCTGTTTGTTGTTGAATTCAGGTCAGGACTTTAGATATTTCTATTCTTCATTCTTGCTAACTCATGCCTATAACAGATGTGTAATGAACAGGATGAGTGATCAGTCCCACTTTTTATTTTTTTTAGGACTTTACTTTAAGACTTCCAACAGGTGAGGATATTAACACTGACACTGAATTCCATGTGATTACTTTTTAAACCAGCCATAATGTTAATGCTTTTATACATTTCCTTTCATGGACACCATAAGTTCTCAGATGAACGTCTTTTCTTGCTTAATCTCGCGTCCAATGGGCTTCTTCAGTTCTGATCATGCCTGGAAGTAACAAGGTTATGAATCGTCGTGAGAACAATCCCGCTGATACGGTCGTCGGTGTTACTGATGTGACGTTCAGGGTCTGTACCCTTAAATGAGCTCAAGGTTTGGGTTATTGTTTCCCTGACAATCCAAATGCTTCCCTGACGACACCAGTAGCTTTGGTCACATGTCTCAAGGTGGGACGTGCTGAAGAAACACCTGCAGAGACGATAGGGCTGCAGAGTAGGCGTTTGAAAGATGAAATCCTCTGTTCGGGGTTGGTTTTTCATGTTTAATGTAGACGGTTTACTATTTTCTCAAACCACACGTGTTTCCTCGCTCAAAACGTCGCCGTACTCAAAAGAGTGTCTCTTGTCCTTGAGATGTATGCTGACTCTGGACCTGATGACTTGGCTCTTCTCTACACCGTCGTCCCGTTTTGTATTGTTTGTTTTTTCTCTCCAGAACATTCCTTGCTGCACTGCATCTGTACGGCTGAGTTCATGTTCAGGGATTATCTGTGGACTAATCTAGTCTCTGGTTTTCAGCAAAATATCTTCAAGAATCAAGAGAAGAAGTCCAGTCGAAAAAGAAGTTATATTATCTTGCAACTTGTCTAGGTGAGTAGACAAGGTGCTGAAAGAAATAAAATATATAAAGGCGTTGAAAACAACTAGTCGAGTCGCATACACAGTGTCTAAAATTCATTCTGACACAGGAACTGAAATGCACCATCCATCTGTTAGTATCTTCTAGTGGCACTAAAGACTATTTTGTGCATGTTCAGTACTACAGCTGGTAGTTTGCTTTTTTTTTTAAACAGACTCAGCAAAAGAAATGAGAACAACCCGCAGCTTTGTGACAGCCTACGGCGAACAAAGGCCCTAAAGATCCGAGTTAAAAATACCTTTTTCACCAGGCTGACACTACAAGGGTTCATCAGTTGAGAGGCTTTTTAGGTTTGAATCATTTATTGGACATAGTTAAGCAGCTTAACAAACAGAAACATTTTACGAAAATGGCAAGATACTGGGACCAAAAATTAATGGTGGAGTTCCCAATGAAAATAATAATAATAATAATTAAAAAAACCTGAAGATTCTGTTAAAGTATTGATCACTTTAAAGGATTACAAGAATTGCAGAGAAATGAGGGATGACTCAATAGTTAAACATTAAAAATGATTTAAAGCTAAGCTTTAAGACAGCTGAGACTTTATCAGTGGTGACACCAAGAGAGGCGACTCTCAACTAAAACTCATGCAGCATTTACATGAACTTAAATTAACTCAATGCAGCCTATTTGTATTGACACAAGGTTTCATCATTTCCTCCATGTGTACAGCCTCCATCGTCAGGCTGCTCCTTCTGAAAACATCAGCTCGATAAGTGATGCGGCTGGATCAATTTTGTCAAACTTTGGCTCACCTCCTCGTGGGAGACGATGCTTTAGCTTACAGTCCAGGGAGCCGTGCAGGAAGCAGCGGCGGGACAAAGTAATGAAATCTGCAAAAGACAAAAAGCCGGAGGATTCGTCACTCTTCGCGTTCCTTCACGACGAGGCGGCTTCCTCCAGTCACAATGAGAACCGAGGCTTCAGATGCCAAACCTTTTCTATTTTATTTCCTTTATCTTACCAGGTAAACACCGTTGAAATCCAGATCTCATTTTCAAGAGGGACCTGGGCAGAAGTCTGCAATACACAATACCTTCACAGCTTCTGTTGCTGAATTCACTGTACTGTGTGTGAATTTATGACAGATATTTTAACTGTAAGGAAATGAAGGAAGGAATGATACAGCTTATAATCAAAGGAATAGGAAGGAAGGAAATAAAAAGGACAGAAAGGGAGGGAAGAAAGAAGGAAGGAAGCAAGGAAGAAAAAGAAAGGAAGAAGGAACTAAGGAAGGAAAGAATGAAGAAAGGCAGTAAGGAAGGAGGGCAGGAAGAAAGGAAGGAACTAAGGAAAGAAGAAGGAAAAAAATGGTAGAAGAAGGAAGGCAGGAAGAAAGGAAGGAATGATATGGCTTATAATCAAGGGAATTGGACAGAAGGAAATAAAGAGGACAGGAAGGGAGGGAAGAAAGAAGGGAAGGAAGAAAGAAGGAAGAGAAGAAGGAACTAAGGAAGGAAAGAATGAAGAAAGGCAGGAAGGAAGGAGGGCAGGAAGGAAGGAAGAAAGAAATAAAGAAAGAAAGAAAGATGGAACGAAGTAATGATGGAAGGAAAAAAAGAAGGAACAAGGAAAGGAAAGAGGGATGCAAGAAAGCTAGAAAAGAAGGAAGGAATGAATAAAAGCAGCAATGAAACAGGCATGAAAGAAAAAAGGAGAGAAGAAAAGAAAGGAAGGGATGGAGGAAGGAATGATACTGCCTTTAGTCTATGAGAGGAAAAAAAGTAGAAACAAGAATATTTTTGTGTGGCGTTTTTCCAAACTTATCCAGAGCTGAGAAAAACATCCATCGCATCCCAAACGTTTCCAGACTGAGCAGTAACTCGCTCAGTCCCACGGCGCCGTTTGAAGTTTGCCTTTCAACATTAATTTCTCCTGGTTTAATCACAACACACCTGCTCCAGTGACAAACCCTTACTCGCCGGTTGTTGCCTCTCACAGGTGACAAATCCTCCTTTCATGCTGCCGAAAGATACCGAGGCAAGCCGGAAAAGGGGCGGAAAAGAGACAGTGAGTGAATAAGAAAGAAATTCTGCGGTCCGCGAGAAAAGGAGGAGGTGTGAGAGCTCTGCACTGTGCCTTCAAGATGATATTTCACCCTGCACAAACAGGATGAGGCTCACAGAGAGAAGGAAGCATCGATCTAGCCGGCACCAATCATAATACGACTACTTTTTTTTTCCCTTTCTCTTTTTTTTTCCTTCTCCCCTCCCTCCCTCCAAGTTTGCTTTCTGGCATTCAATCAGGACTTTATAAATCATTTTGGGTGATAAATCGTTCGCCTGCTTAGTCCCCAACCAGCTCTGCTGCTGAGAAATGAGAAACTTGACGGTGAGGTTGCATGAGTTTTTTTTCCTTTCTTTCTCTCTTTTTTTGGTGTGTGTGTGTGCGTGTGTCTTCTGCTTCGGAGGCGTCATCTGCCATCTGGCCTCAAAGTACAGGGGCCACATGGTGGGAAAGCAAATGTCACCGGTTGGGCCAGCCAATGCCGAGTCCTGACAAGTGACGTCAGGAGAGGCCCACACTCTCACCGCCCAAATAAACAACCCGGCCACATGCTTCAATCCCTCGCTGACCCTTCCTTTACCTTACTGTCGGTCGCTCGTAACGATGACAGTGACAGTAATCTAGGAATTAAAGCTTACACTGCGGGGCCTTGAAGACAAAAGTCTCCGGAAATGAGCGGGAAAAAAAAATCGCATGTACAAGAAGATGCAGGAATGAGACTTATGTTCCGCTACAGTCAGATTATCCCTTAAAGGCAACCGAAATCAGGTCCACAATCCAGATTGAGTAACTCTCGGACATCTAAGCCAGCAGCGGCAAATCCAGTGACATTTAAGTATCAATCAGCTGAAATGGCAATAAAACGCTGATCGCGATCCAGTGAAATGGAGCCTCACATCTGCCAAACAAACATTATTTCAACGGTAAGAAGATTAGATAACATTTTTTTAATTATTATTTTTTTATATCTCGTATCTTGGATACCATCCCTCGTGCTCCGGCATGAACGTCTCATAAAGCGATGTGCTCTGGTGATGAACAATGAACCCTGAATACTCCGGCTGATGCCGGATCCGATTCCGAGCACAACTCCGAGGTTAATTTCTGCATTTATCTCAGCCATCACTCTGCTGCAGAGAAGCAGCCGAAGCGTAAAGGTTCCAACACTTGCCACGCAGGGAATAAACCGTCGAAAGGAAGAAAAAAGGAAAAAAAAGAGAGCTGTATTTCAATTTCAGACTGTGGACATGGAGGCATTTTGAACCCGTTAAAAGCGTTGGTTTTAAATGCTCGTGTGGCATCTGTTCGCCCCGCTCCGCCGCCGCTAATGAGTTCAACACATCCGAACAATGCAATGTCCTTGCAAAGAATTACTATTGCAGCAAGTGTTTGCTAAGTGGGGGCCTTTAGCTTTTAATTACACATTATGCACCAAGCCCCACATACTGTATTCCTTTCCCTGCACTGCAGCAAGACCGTTGGAAATAAAACAGACAAGAGGGGGGAAAAGTTCAGTTTGGTTTAATAGCCATGCTGTAGATTTTTGTCCTTTTCTTTTTTCTCCGGCTGATGTGCCTGCCCTTGTGCAGTTGTAGGAGTCGGTGTGTATTTTTCAGGATGTCTCAAAGCCCCACATGCTGCAGTATATATATATAAAAAAAAAATTCCCTTCTCACCCACCGCGGGTGGTT
>CAEGAF010020259.1:0-40646 GCA_903067075.1 Micropoecilia bifurca | reverse complement strand
TGTAGGAAATGTAACATTATTTATTACAATTTCATCAGACTAAACTTTATGGAGGACCAAAACCAACATAATAAAAATAAAATAATAAATATATAAAAAAAGGAATACATATAAGCATAAATATATTTTTGGAGGACCAAAGAATAGAATAGAATAGAATAGAATAGAATTCAACTTTATTGTCATTGCACCGTCACAAGTACAAGCAACAAAATGTAGTTTGTTTCTATCCAGAAGTGCTATACAGGGTATAAATATGTATTTACAAGTGTACAAAGGTTGTTATAAAAATAAAATGTTCAGTATAAAAATAATATAAATAAAAAAATATGGGAGCTATGTACACATATACAGATTATACAGAAATGTTAGGAATGAATTGTATGTGTATTAGAAGATTTACAATACAAGATAGATAATGGCAAGATTTTCAGATTATATACAGATTATATAATTCCGACTTCCTCGCTGATCCTCTTCCAAGCAAAGTCCTTTCCATTTCTCTCTCTGTAGTCATAACGTGATTGGTCATAAATTATAGGATGAGTGCAAACAGCAACAATTAGTTTATCCTGCACAGTTTTTATTTTATTTTATATTAATCAGTTGATATTCTGCATTGAGTGACGAAAGCCCAAACTTTTCAACTCCAACGTTGGACGAGCATCCAAAGCTTCAAATCGCGACGCAACCTGGACGTGCCTCCACATTGCCTTTGAAAGTAAACCTGATGCGCTTGGAGCTCAAAACGTATTTGTTGTGAAGGCACCGTAAATCAGTAACAATATACGTTGCAGTAGAAACGTGACCGATATCAATAGATAAAACGTCTGATAGAATATTCAATAAACTCAATAAACTCAGGGACAGGACTGGATAAGCCACTGCTGCTTCTTACTTTGTTTAACACAATATTTTGTTGGAAAATGTATGTCTCTAATGTTTTTTTCATATATTTATTTTGTATATCTGTATATATTCTTTTTAACTGTTTTAAATACATGAATAGATAAATAAAAAGAACTCAGATCCAGAACTACACAGCATTCGTTGGGACATAGGAAGAGGAAAGACTTTCAGTCTCTCACTGCCAGCTAAGCAAAGCTGGTGGAATCAACTGACTCACTCACTCTTTGGTTACCAAGCAACCTACTCACTTTGGTTACCTAGCAACTCACTCACTTTGGTTACCTAGCAACTCACTCACTTTGGTTACTTAGCAACCTGTTGAGTAACTGGAAAAGTAGCAGTTAAAAGTTTCTCTACTGCACCTCAGAAGTACTTAAAAGTAAAAGTAAAAAAAACATCAGTAGTTTCGCTGCATTTCAGATGCTTAAAAGTAAAAACTAAATCATAATTATCAATATCTACCAATATAAAATGGTTACATCGTGATGTATTTTTCAGTCATATTGCAAAATCTGACTGTAAAACTAAAATTTAAGTATTTGAGGAAAGCATTCGCTCTCGGCTTCGTACTTGACAGCAGATGAAAGAAAACTAGTCTGAATCATCGGCGCAAAGTGGGAACAAACCGCCTCAAGATGGACACCAATTAACGAGTAGTGGACACGAAGCCTGCTGCTAAAGCACAACCTGGTGCAGGAGCCAGAAGACCAGCACACCGTCCAGATTCTACCATGACTTATTCATTATTTTGTAAAATCATGTCTCATGTAACATCCAGACAGCCGAGTTTCCCCTACAACAGTGACATTACAGAGCTCTCTCTCACTGCGGCGAAGCCTTAAGCCCTGCTGGACATTTGGCAGCCAAAGACTCCCGAGAGACTCTGGCAAAAGAGCAGAACATCTCATGATGTCAGTGGACCTGTCAAAGCAATCTGTTTTCCTCCGCCAAGGGTTAGAGGCCAGGATGTTGAGGCACGCAGGCAGGCAGGCAGGCAGGCAGGCAGGCACACACACACACACACACACACACACACACACACACACACACACACACACACACACACACACACACACACACACACAGGAGGAGTGCTGATGCTGTGCCTTTGGGCAATTCCACCTGTGCTCTCCATTTCTTCCTCAGAGTCTCTGTTTATCTTTCCTGATTATCTGTAATACTTTCTGTGTGCTTTTCTTTTCATCTGTTTCCTGGCTTTGAATTGAATTAAAGTTATTATTCAGCATTGAATCCATACTTGGCTGAAATGATACCATACCAACTTTATTTATAAAGCACTTTAAAACAACCATAGCTGATACAAAGTGCTGTACATTAAAACACAACAAAAATAAAAACTCTTAACAGTTTAAAAACAAACATACAATTTAAACCTGGATCCTGCTGGAGTTGAAAGCCAAGTAAAATAGATGGGTTTTAAGACGAGCTTTAAAAGTGGACAGTGAAGGGGCATAACTTAGGGCCCATGACAGAGAAGCCCTGAAATTATGTTCTGATGTGAGATTAAAGTAAAAATATTTTAAAAAAAGAAACAGAGTTGGCATATAAAACCAAAGTAAAGAGATTCGTTTAATTTTAAAACAATCGCTATTTCTCAAGTAAACTTGTATTGTTGATAATTAAGAATGATATATGATTTGGAAAACGTAAGAAAAAGTCTCAAACTCTTGTTATTATACAATGGGGTGTTCAAAGTGCGGCTCAGGGGCCATAAACAGCCCATGGAATAATGGTGTGTGGCCACAGCTCAAGAACTATACAAACAGATTTTTCTTTTATGAGCCATGCAAATATCTAAACAAACTTCTAATTAACTTTTCAGTGCAAGTTTATTTCATATCAAAACTACTTAATATTGTTTAAAATGAAGCACTATTTCCACTGGCAGATTATTTTACTAATAAGACATTTTGTTCTAATTGAAATAATCTGAAAATGGTACTTTTTCCCATATTGAGGAATTATTAACTTTTACAATACAATCTTTTAAATCTTGCTGATAAGTTACTTTTAAGTTAGTTTTTTCTCATTTCAAGTGTATTTAGATATTTGGGCTAAACAGTAGTGTTTTTGCAGTGTACGCCCACAAACAGCGACCTTTTACTAAAACAACAAAACAATAATTAACCTTGGCTTTAGACAACAAAATAGAGCATTTCATAGAGCAACAAAATAGCAAACATTTCAGAAAGTTAGCTGACATGCCAAAGACTCAGAACTATAGAAACCCCACCAGTAAAATTTACTCATATTCTAAAGTAATTATACTTATTATAATATGTGATTGCATAGATGCTTCAGGCTCGTTCTTTTAGCATTTAACAATACCTTTGTTTTAACAGTTAGTTGCTCGTCAGTCAACAAAAGGCCTCTCAGCAGGGGAAGTAATTATTCTGTTTTGTGACATTATTACCAATAGAACCATGCAGCTCTATAGAGGATGTCAACTTGTGGTATTAGGTGATCATTTCGATATAAATGACATTTTCTTTGTGCGCAGAAACCTGAAATTGCTCCTAATGTGGAGTCACCCATGGCATCGACATTGTGTTCATATTCAAAGAGAAAATGAGACTTTGCTGAACCTTAAGAGGGATATTAGACATCCAGTCGCCGCTTTGAATAAGAAAATCACATTATTCACTTTGTCAGACACAGGTGTTTCACTTTGTCTTAACCTTTATCACATCTCTCAAGCTTGGCGCCTCTGACGGAAAAATCACCGACAGGAAATTATAAATATATATATAAAGAGCTAATCTGACCTTCACCAGAGGTAGAAGAAAAAAGAGCAGAAGAGGAAGAGTGAGGGAAGAATGGATGGGCCGTTTAAGGAGACTTTGCCCTCGCAGAGAGCAGCAGCCTGAGGAGAGGACTCGGATAATGAGAGCTCTCGGTTCCCCACACGCTCCAGAAAAACATCTGATTCACAGAGAAAAAAGCTCAAAGGAAGGACAGGAGTTACCGCGAGCTCCACGAGGCTTTAGAGTTAAGAAGCTTCATTTCAATACATATTCTGGAGGAAAAAAGATTAAAAGTATTCATCCCTGATGCCCAGCGGGACATGCGCAATTTGTCATCCATCGCTGGATAGAAAAGTGAAATAAAATCCAGTTTACATCAGTTTAACAGGATCAGCTACACATTTTTTTTAAAGAATCTTTCTTGTTCCTTGCTTATGATTAGCCATAGCATAAAGATGTTTCCTATCTGATGTATCAGGAGACTCAGTTTAGCTAGGGGCCAACATGGTAACATCTGTTACATTTTCATCTGCTGTGGTTCACTTTAAAGGGGCAGAATTACGTAAAGGCAACTTTCTTTAGCTGTACTTCATGATGAAATGTTATTCCCGCATCAGAAACATTCCTGGAGTGTTTCTTTGATTCTTTCATGCATGTTTGAAAAAACATTTAATCTCAGTTGTGGAAAACTCATGGGTGGACTAAGGCCCGCCTTCGAGGTGCAGATCCTTCGGACTAGTCAGCAGAAATCAGCAAACATCTGGTGAAACATCTGTTAAAGTCATTATACAAGCGACTTCTCAGTGAAACGCTGGTAACGTTTTTAATGGTTTCAAAGAGGAGCTTTGTTGGGACGACTTCCTGAAGGAACAGTTTCAGAAAAAACAGCATTAAAGAGACAGAGGCCCAATTTCAACGTGTTAAACCCTGAAGTCGAATTGATTTTAAGTCATATTTCATTAAAAACATTTCTACAACTAAGCAGTTAATTGTTAGTGCTATAAAATTGCACATTGTGCCAGGAATACAAACAATATTTTCCCTTTCACACGGCACTGCATCAAACGATCTAAAGTAAAAGAAAAAACTGTTCCCCTCCTTGCCTGAGGTGGCGCTGCATGGCGGCACTGAAGGAAGACATGGGGAGCACTTTGTCAGAGGAAGACATGAGCACAACTTCCTTCTTCGAAAAATGTCAACAAAAATGGAGTGGCGTCAGATTTTATCGACTGTGGGATTTTCTTTTGTCTTTGATTAAAGACCAGGAACCATTTCTCACGCTGCTGCCAGACATGTATGTTGGTTTTGGTTGCATTTACCCAGAATGCTCTGCGCTTTAGTCTGCTTCCTGTTTCTGGAGCGGCCTGCGGTTTGCATTCGAACTGCGCCAGAGTTCACTTCATCTAAACCGACACCTGGATTTTCAGGTCAGAGTTCACCTTTTTGGTTCACATCAGTTTTAGTACGCATTCACACTAACAAACTAGAGTTTGACTGAAGCGGACTAAACACAGTCAGCATGAATGAACCCTTAACATTAATTAAAAAATATATTTTCATTTTGTTTAAATTGTAATTGTGTTGTTTTATTTGACAGATAAACTCCTCGATAGTTTTCTTGAAAATATTACTGTGTGTAATAAATCCATATATTGAGTAATTAAACAGATTCAAGATGCTAGTCCTGCATGGAGAGACTTTCTCTGTAGGAACTTTTACAGTCATTTATTGATTTGCCTTCTTGTTATGAAACAGACTCTAGACTGTGAAATGAAGTGCTACTGGATCGGTGAAATGAACGTTTTCCCTTCATTTGTCCGTGGCGCAGCGAAGGTTTTTACGTCGCTACCAATCTTCACGTCAGCAAACTTTAGATGATCAAGTGTAAAAAGACAGATATGCAGTTTAGCAAAGCACTCCGATCGGAGTGTTTCCTTTCATGAAGCGGTGAGAAATAATTTATTAAGATGCCTGCAGCGAAGGAAGCGAGGACTGCTGGAGCAAAACAAGAAGACTTCCTTCATTTACTGCCCTGAGGCCACAGATTTCCACAGACACCAGCAGACTGGGGCCTGGATAACAAATTCAGACAATTATTCCTAAAGACTGCAACCAAGAAAGTCAGAGCCAATCTTGTTAAATGGAAGATTAATAAAAAAAATAAACACTTCAGTAACGACGTAATCCATGAATATGGAATTATTATTCTCACAATTAATTATACAAGACGAACCTCCTGCAAACTTTTTTTTTAATGTGAAAAAAAAACAGTGGCAGACGAGGAACAGCAAAGCTGATTAATTTCACTAAAGTTGACTCTGTCTCCTGATTCAAATGAGACTCTGTTACAGTAAATGAAGCGTACGCAGTGAGCCTGTGTCTACATTCACAGATTAGCACCACATTCTCAAAAAAGCACTTTCCATGAGCTCTGTCAGCTGTGTAATTCAAGTAATTTAAGTTGCTATTAAAAGTGATGATTTCACAAGTCAGTAATAGCATATTTACTGGCATCAGGCTGTTACTGGAAACCCTGAAATGTTTACAGGCGTGAAATTAAATACAAAAGCTTCTCTTTTTTTGGTTTAACCAATTAAAAGAGGAGCAGAGAGATGACAGTTTAGCAAGTTCCAATCTTTAGCAAGTTAATTTTACAGATTTACCAACACCTCTTCTCACAAAAATCACAATGAAAGACATCATAATTAAACAACAAATTGTAATTTTCTTTCAAATTGGAGTTTGAATCCTAGAAATTAGCCAGATGCTTTAGTTTTTAAACCCAATTTTTCACTAGATTAGAGAACTACTGCATTAAGTTGAGAATACTGCATTGAAAAGCACATGCTGACTTTTATTCCTGGATTTATCCTCAACCTTCAGTACAATAAAACCTCAAATCTGGTACATTAATTTTTAATTCAACATCAGTTCTGGTTTAACAGCCTCTTTAATGCACATTTTGGATCTTTTCCACCATTTATTTACTTTTAATTCAACAAATCACTCAAAACTACTTTTTAATTTACTTTTTGTTTAATTCCGTCTTTGTTTTTTTTTATATATACTCAAATCTGTAAAACAGGCAGTGGAACGGCCTGTAAGCTTGATTAAACTGAATAAAAGCTGGTCTCATTGTGGTCATTATTTAAATTAATTATTTTCCAAACATAAAATGTTGCCTTTCTATTAAAAGTTTGAGTAAATAAATTGCCAATGCATTTTGAAGCTCTCTGAGGAAAATAAGCTTTGCTTGCAGCCAGAAGGAGTTTGTGTGCAGTGTTTACAACGGCTTTAGTGTTTTTAAGCTTTGGCTGTTTGTTTTAAGGTTTTACTGTCTCTAGTGGCCTTTATTTGATGGTTGATTGGCAGCGAGGCGGGTATTGGGAGGGGGGGAGGATGTGCGGCGGGGGTCACCAGGCCGGGAGTCGAGCCGGTGACGGCCATGTTGAGCATTGGGGCCTCCTCCATATGTGGGTTGTGCTTAACCCCTGTGCCACCACAGCACCCCAGCTTTGGCTGTTTTTAACATGCTGCTCTAAACCAGAGATCAGGCCAGAAACCTGGGAGTAGTGATGGACCTGAACCTTCAGAGCCACATTAAGACAATTATAAAGTCGGCCTTCTATCACCTGAAGAACATCTTTAGGATTAGAGGACTTAAGGCTCAGACAGACAGAGAAACTCATCCATACGTTTATCTTCAGTCACACTGATTACTGCAAATGTGAATCAGACAGCTGCAGCTGATCCAGAACGCTGCTGCTGGAGTTCTAACTAAAACCAGGAAGTTAGAGCACATCAACCCAATTCCTACACTGGCTCCCTATAGCTCAGAGAATAGACTTTAAAATACTGTTTGCTTATTGAAGATCTGCCGTCGTTTTAACCATCCCCAGAACCAGAACCAAACATAGAGAAGCAGCATTCAGCTTATATGCACCACAAATCTGGAACAAACTTCCAGAAAACTGCAAAACAGCTGAAACACCCAGTACCTTTAAACCCAAACTACAAACCCAGCTGTTTAGAGTTTCATTTGAAACATAATAAATGAAACACTGACCAACATTTTAATGTGCAACAGTGGCACTTGACAAAATGTAGCTCTTCTACTGTTGACTGTGTTCTATGACTTTGTATTTATATTTTTGTATTATGTAAATCACTTTGAACTGTGTTGTTGCTGAAACATAATATGCTATGCAAATAAACTTGATTGATCGAATGCGCACAGTAAAAATGCAAGTGTTGAATTAACACCCAAAAGTGTCTATCTGTGTCCAAGTCAGCTGATGTTAAAGTAACACTTTTGAAAGTGTTAAAAGTTTGACACCCTATTTTTTTGTTAAATTAACATTGGTCTACAATACTAAATGGGTTTAAGAAAAGTTAAACTTTCAATTTCTGTGTATAGTTTTGAAAATTTTCCACAGGATTTGATTGATATTGACACTTTGTGGGTCAATTATTTACGTTTTTAACACCACATTATATTTTGTGATCAACACTACACTGGTGTTACTTTTAATATATTTTAACACCAGCACCATTGTAAATGTTAATGTGACACTCTATGTTGTAGAATTTAATACCAGCTGACTTGGACACATATATACACTTTTGGGTGTTAATTCAACACTGACATTTTTACTGTGTGTTTGAAATCGCCCTGAACTGAAAACACCCAGTGTAAATTAAAAGATCTTGAAAAGACTCCCACCGTTCCCAGTATTCCACCTGTAAGTTCAGAGTTTCATCTGCATTCCTCCCGCTGTTTCCTGTCCTGCCGTGCATAATAAATGGGTCTAAATGTGCAGAAACAAAGAACATTTAGAGGAACATCAGCTCTAGTCACGTATAGGAAATATGTGCTGCTCATCATGTCCTCCTGCTCAGGATGTAGTTGGGGAGCTGCTCATCAAACGGCTCTAACTCTAACCAGACTGTACCCTCATGCTCTGAGGGCTTTGTTGTTGGAATATCGGTTTCTGTTTGGAGAGCCTCGGCCCGCCTCTGATGATTATAAGCAATAAGTGATCCTGAGCCTCTGCCATCCCTGTGGCAAAGACGACGGTGAGGGGAATCTAATTATTTCCCTCCCATGGCCCAGCAAGCCTTAAAGGTTAATCACTGTCCATTGAGCTAATTCTGGCTGGGTACACTGGAGTAATTACAACGCCTCGCTCTCTTGACGACACGGTGCTTTTACCCTTTTGTGTACCTTCCTGACTCCAGATCCTCATTTCAGACGGATTTTTCTCTCTCTGGTGGCCATGTTTCATCTTCTTCCTGATCCCTGAAGTGTACACATTAAATACCTCTTCATTTAAAGCTTTAGTGTGTAACTTCTATGAAAAATATTCATTTTACATATTTGTTCAAACCAGGGGTCTGCAACCTTTACAGTCTCGCTTTCATTCTCCCAGGGCTAACTAGAAACAAAATATCAGAGCCATGAGGCGGGTATTAGTGCTGTCAATCAACCTCGCATCCACCTGCTCCTTCCTCCTGATAGCAGATTGTTGTGAATGCTAGGCTAGTTAGCTTAGCCAACGATGATGGTGGGTAAATGGTTTTGATGTGAAGGTAAATTGTTATTACACTATTATCACATTTAGCAGAGTACATGAGAGTGATTGGCAGCACTAAGACCCGCCTCCTGGCTCCAACTGATCATTTTTGTTACATTTGAAATAGTAGCATAGAGAATAATTCGAGTAGATTGATGACATACCGTCACATCAAATATGAAAAAAGCATTTCTCCAAGCTTCATACTGCACCTTGAAATGATTGTATTCTAACCTCCATTAATATGACCATTCATATTTGTTAGCATCCCAGAGTGGGTTTTACGATAAGGTGTTTTTGTCTTTCTGTGGATGCCTTTTCTCAGATAATGTCAGGCGTGCAGGTGAGACTGAGTGAAGGGTTGTCCTCTGCGTTTCTCTCGCCCATTAACCGCTGGAGACACACATTAGAGACTCCTTTGGAGAGGGCAGGTGGTTACTAATGCCACAGCTCTGCAAATCTAAAGAATTAGGTTTTTTAACTAATCTACTTTGTAAAACAGCTCAAGCTCAGTGAGACTGGATGGGATTTTAAAGGTAACTATTCAGCTTCCTTGGACAGATTAGGATTAGGCTTTACAAAACATGTCCATTATATGTTTTGCTCAAAATCATTCTTAGGTAATGAGAATTTAGTCTGTTCAGTTGAGGATGGGGCCTCTTGTCACTTTAAATCCAAACAAGCTGCTGCTGGCCATGCCCCTAAAACTCAACATTTACACCAACATAAAAAAGGCTGCAAGACAGATGCGCAATTATACAACCGTACATCTTTGAAAATCAGAAGAGTCGCTAAGACAACCAACAAGAAGGCAGCAAGTGGTTTCTGAATAGTAAGTCAACAACAAGACACTTGTCTTTTTCAGCAACCATTGATAAAACCAGCTGACCAAACATGCTGGAGCACTGAGTGGGTTGCTAGGTGACTGGGGCTGGGGTTGCTAGGTGACGGCACAGTGCCTACTGATTTCCACTTAGTATGAGATTTTTGAAAAGGCTTGTTTTCCAGACACCAAAAAACGTAAACAATAAAGCGCGTCTGTTTTTAGAAGCAGTTGAGACCCAAATGCAAGTACAAAAATGTGAAAATGTTTAGATCACAAGAAACCAACAATAACTGAAAAATAGCTAAATAACTTTTCCTGAGTTAATGGTTTAGTTTTACCATTATTTCAAGACGAAGCTAATTTTGTAGAAACAGGTCATTATTACCACAGAAAGATAATTTGTTTTATATTGATATTACTGGAGAAGGATTAATATTAATTTTTACACTATAATTATCATGTGATGTTAAGAAAATGTTGGTTTTAGTAGCTTGTCCGACTCGAGCGCACTTTAGAGCACCAATACAGTTTCAGTCACCTCAGCATGCTGACGGCTTGAAGCTAATAGTGAACATCTGGGCTTAAACTACTTTCTACTTACTTCATATGATTTTTTTTGCCCACACAACATGCTACTAAAATTTCACTCTCAGTCAGTTTTAACCTGAAAAAAATAAAATAAAATGGTCACATCTAAGCACAGCCAACATATTCATGTTGACGGAGTAAATGCAAAACTCCACCATATTGCAACGTATTTCATCATAGTAAGACCAAAATAAAGTATTTGTTTTTCAATATGCCAATGACTTATTTCCATTTTAGTTTCTTAGGTTTGTTTTCTCAGATTAATTACCGTTTTATGTTTGTATGTTTAATCCTGACAGAAATGTTTCAAAATGGCTCAGCTTTTTAAAGATAATCACAGATAATTTAATCATAGAATTTTTTTATGTTGGTGCCAGATTTCTTTACGCGTCTAATTATACTATAATCAAAGGCCATATCCGAGATTTGAAAGTAAAATGACTAAACTAATAAAAATAGAAAGATAATCCATCCATACAAACAAATCCAGAGACAGATCGAAGCTTTTCACACCTCCAGATTTTCTCCATTTCGTCGTCGTCCAACATTTTTGGCACCTATCTCACCGACTGCACCATTTCTTTTCCTCCTCCTCTTCTTTTTCTTCATTACCTCATCTCCATTCATCCGTTGCCACGTTTTCACTTCATTCATTTCCCTCCCTCCTCTACTTCAAACTGCGTACCACTGTGTCTCTCTTTAGTAACAACGAAATTAAGTTTGCCTTGGAGCCATTTCATCTCCTTCCAAATTTTGTCTGATCTCTGCCAAAAGAACAAAGATCTAAGGGAGGAACCTTCTTACTTTTGAACATTTAGACTTAACATTGAAACATGCACATTAAAAAACAAAGTTATATTTGCTTTGTTCACTCTATTCTTACTTGTAATTAATTTGTATTTTATTCAAAATAATGTAAAAAAAAAAAAAAAAAGAAAAAAAAAAAGAGATGCTCTTTGATTCTCTTCCTTTTGATTTTGTCTTTACAATTCTACATTTTTCTGCTTTGTCAAACTTCAGTCTTCTCAGTGTGCATCCCCAAGGCTCAGATATGCTCTAAAAGGCAGTGTCCTGCTGAGACGGGTGGGCTGCCTGCTCCTATATCATCAATGCAGAAGAAAGGAGATGAAGAGCAGGGAGGATGAGGCAAGAAAAAGAGTCAAAAAAAGGGAAGAAAGGCCTGGGATGCTGAGGGTAGCCTTTAGCGAGTCTCATCACTCAGCTAAATGCCCTCTCTTGTTCCTCCTCTCACTTTCTATTTTCACCTCGCTGAGGGAATAAAAACTGAGAGCCTGCTTTATTTCACTCCAAATGTTTTCCAAGAATCTGGAACCCTGGAATTTGTACCTCGGCCCCTGCGGCAGCCCCGTTTCTCAGAGTCTGTGCAGATGGGTGTGAAGGAACAAGCGGCGCCGAAGCGGCTGCTGCTGGTGGTTGGCGAAGGAAAGCTGCTAGATTTGCTGAGCGAGAAACAAGACAGGCTGAGCTTCACAGGGTGGAAAGGAGAGAACAAGGAGAACATGAAGCGTCCTACTGTGTGGAGATAAAAAACTAACAGGTTTGAGCTGGAACTATTGTTGTTTGGTGCAATGAAGTTTGTGCAGCGATGATGAATGATGGACCTCCCCATACATTATCAGACGGAATCAGAGCCGGCCCAAGACACATGCGACCTAAGCAGGATGCTTAGGGCCTCCACACCACTAGAGGGTGCCCAAGAGCACCAAATTAGTATGATAAAAGTATATATATGTATATATATTTAATGTAACATTGAAAAATAAATCTATTTCTATTAATTTTATAGTTGTTACACAAATAATGGTTAATCTCTTCCTGTTTGCAGTTGGCATGGTTGCAGAAATGTAAGACATTACATTTGTAAACTTATGTACTGTAAATTTATTGTCCATCAGCTGGTGTTTCTTTTAAATAGTTAAAATAATATGGTACACGTAAATGTCACTCTGGGGGAGGGGTGGACTAAATGGACTTTTATCACAATATTTTACAGAACTACTCTAATAACGATAAAAGTGATAAGGACTGTTTACCACCGCTTTTAGATTATTATTTTTTCACAATTGGATAATAAAATCAACATTTTTTATTAACAATTATCCCAATAAACGATAATGTGATAATTCGCACCCCATTTGCTACTTCTGTAAGGTTAAAATCAATAGTCATAATAACACTGATATGATGTAAGCTAATTACAGATGATGCTAATCATAGTAGGTTTGTTACACACAAGGTAGCTTAGGAATCTTGTGTTGACATGTTGGTAAGGGGGGCCCCCAAATGACAATCTGATTATGGCCCCAAAAAGGCTTTGGCCGGCCCTGTAAGGGATACAGACAGCAATGGAAAAACTAGCTATACTGGCTGATTTCCATCTAGACCAAAAGTCAGATTTCATTTTGTTCCCTGAAAGTATAACATACTCACAACTAATTTGTACCACACTCAATTACTCCATTGTGTGCTGTTTGTAAAAGATTTGGTTTGCGATAGACTCAGGGTGAAAAATCCTGAAAAATCACATATGGTATCTTTCTAGGAAAAATCTTTTGATGAGCCATTTTTAATTCAATATCTATAAAATACATAGTTGTCAGTATGTGGTTGATTGTGACACACTGCTTCAGTTTAGGGTACAGGAAATGGCTGAAAATGATTCGTTTTTTTGTTTTAAATATGTTAAATACAGTCAAACTGGTGGTGTGACCTTCTCAATTTTATCCAGGTTCCTACTGAGTTGTATTTATTTTCTCCTTTCATTTGTTTTGTTTTATTTTTAAGAAGCTATGAGGCTCGTTGGCAAAACCTTAAACTGCTGCTGCACATGTTACTCAGCAGGTTGTTGCTAGGTAACCACAAGTTACTCAAATTGTTGCTAGGTAACCACAAGTTACTCAAATGTTGTTGCTAGGTAACCACAAGTTACTCAAATGTTGTTGCTAGGTAACCAAAAGTTACTCAAATGTTGTTGCTAGGTAACCAAGGAGTGAGTAGAGCAGCTAATGCTTGTCCTCTGCCAACAGGACCCAGAATGCTGTGCGTTTCTGGATCAACGTTCAGTGAAAATGCTATTGGATGCATTATTGATTGATTACGTGTCGACAGTGATATATATATTATCATTGATTTACTGCACAGCCCTATGATAGGGTAGACACACCAAGGTTAAGCACCATCAAAAGAGTCATAAATTGTGTTTTCTTCATCAGGTTGATGAGTCAAAGTAAACCAACTACAAACCAAGTTTTAGTTGGTTTAAAATTCAGACAAAAGTGCTGCAGTAAAACCGAAAACTTTAATAATTGCGTCTGATGGACCACACAAAGAGAAGTATTGTCCAGGAAACACAGAAAACTAAATGAACAAGAGCTGCTTGATTCACTGGGAACATCGTCTGCTTTGTTGCCACTGATTTCAACTTTGGCAGCTCAGCTATTTACCTGTGTGAGGCTTTTAGTTTGGCTATACATGAATTAAAAATGGCTCATCAAAAGATTTAATTAACATAATGGATTACCGCTGCTGTTATACGTGCATAAATTGTAAACAGAGCCTCTGCATATTTTGAGGCTGAATTGATCCTGCTGCCTTTGATTAATGCTACAAAGTCACAAAAGAGGCATCTGTATTCTGAACATCGACGGCACAAAAGTATATTTATGACAAAAAATAAACAAAGTGAGGTAGCAAATAAAATATGTCACTCAAATATTTAGTTTATTTTGTTGCGATATGAGGAAAAGGTCACAGTATCTCAGCAGAGATGACCAACCTAGACTAATGTGGTACTTATTTAATAAAGCCAATTAAATAAGGAAGCACAACAAACATGTATTCATTAGTTAGACATTTTGTTGCCTTCTTAGGCCCTTTTAAAACACACATTCAACACCACTTCATAACCAACACAACTGAGACTGTAGTATCATAGAAATGACCCCATTTCACCAGTACTTAATCTCACAATATGCTGTGATAAATGGATTGATCAATATTTCCTCCCCTCGACATGCTGGATGCTGGAAACCGAAACTAGCTTCATTTGCATAGACCTTAAAATTGTTGCGCATATTGGAATTATGAAAATGATTTTGCCTAATGGAGACATTGTAACTTTAAAATCAAGTGTTTGCTATAGGATGAGTTGGTTTTGCAGCCATTTCAAAATCGGTGTTTTTCACAAAACTGGAATGGAAACTGGGCTGCACAGTGGCGCAGCTGGTAGCACCGTTGTCTTGCAGCAAGAAGGTTCTGGGTTCGATTCCTGGCCCCGGTCTTTCTGCATGTAGTTTGCATGTTCCCCCTGTGCCTGGTGGGTTTTCTCCAGGTACTCCAGCTTCCTCCCACAGTGCAAAAACATGACTGTGAGGTTAATGGGTCTCTCTAAATTGTCCCTAGATGTGAGTGCGTGTTTGCAATGGTTGTGTGTCCAGTCTGTCTCTGTGTTGCCCTGTGTCAGACTGGTGACCTGTCCAGGGTGACCCCAACCCTCGCTAGCTAGCACCATGTTTGAAATATGATTATGTTTACATCCATAATTTTACTGATTTATTCCATAAACTTCTTCAAGAATGATTGTAATTATATTTATTTAAAGGAAACGCCATGTTTGCAAAGTTGTCTTTCTCAGACTTTAGCAGAATATCAAGAAAGGTTTTGCTACTGACAGGTTGACATACTTTCAGATTATTTTGGTTAATAACTAGTTGACCTAATGGTGACACAACACAGAAGGATTTCTGTCTTAGTCGACTGACTAAATATATAAATATGTCCAGTGTTTAAAATAAGCAGCTTCCAGTTCCTGCTGGACCAAAAACCTGATGAACGCTAACCGTTGGGTTGCACTGAGTGAGTGGTAATCAAAACAGATACTAACTGGTTCTCTGATCCCCAATAAAGCAAAACTGCTAATTTCACAATTACCTTTTATTGTCACACACCTGTGCAACAGTCAGGCCGTCTAATCAGCATCTTTGCATGGCACACCTGTGAGATGGGATGGATTATCTCGGCAAAGAAGAAATGCTCACAAACACAGATCTGTGAACAGTATTTGAGAGAAAATAGGTCTAGGGTGTGTACAGAAAAAGGTTTGGATGTTCGAGTTCAGCTCATGACAAAATGGGAGCAAAAACAAAAGTGGTGCGCTTACATTTCAGCTTGGCGTCTACAGCCTTGGACCTCTTGCACACTCATGAATACATTAGCTGCATCTGTTACGTCTATCTGGAACAACCATCTGGAACAACCTTGCGGCGTATCTCAGCAGATATCAGCATATTCAGGTACTATCTCTGCTTGCAACATGAGAAACCGACAAGTTCAGAGTCAGCAGAGTTGGGACCTGCAGCTACAGGAGCTCATCAAGTGTAAAAGTAAATCTATATGGAGACGTAACTAACAACAAGCCATCGTCATCTGGACTCTGTGGCTTGTGAGCAGAGCAGCTGAGGGAAATGTTTCTGCAAGACTCTTTTGTTGCATAATCATTTTCTGATTCATCATTTCCTCCAGGCTTTGAAATATGCAGCGATTGCCATGGCGACAGATGGCTCGTGAATAATGAATGATTGGTATATTTATTAGAATGTTTGTTATTGGATATTTTTCCACCTAGAAGAAACTAGGTTCTCAGCAACGGCAGCAGGCTGTGTAATGCAGGTAGATGCTGAAAAGTTTACCTTGTGTGAGGAGCTGGAGCGTCCTGACTTCCTCGCGGACACGAAGCTGCAGGACTTGCTGCAGGATGTGCTGCCTCTGGGCTTCGTGGATAATCCCCATTCGCTCCAGCTTTCTGTCTGTTAGTCTCATGAGGGCCCGTCCTGAAAATAGACGAGCGAAAAATAAAAACATAAAACACAAGACTTAAGGATCCAAGCCGGAGGGAGTTTAGCAAACGCCGCTTCAGATGTAAAGTGAACTATTTATGTCTGCCGAAGAGGAAACTCACAAGGTTCTGCGGGTGAATTAAACACAAATTGGACTTTATAAGGGTAGATTAATGAAAACAGACGTCTCTTCGCGGTCGTGCGGCCATCAGTCTGAATTGTCCAATTAAGCTCAGCACAACCATATGTGAAGCAGATCCTTCTTTGCATAAATATCATAACAGTACATCTCTGGAGCAAGAATCCCTAACAGCTCTTTAGTTAATTGCAAATCCTTGTATTAAATACATAATTTAATCATCCAATCGGCTTCTTCGAAGAGGACTTGGGCTACTAATAAAGTCTTGTAGAATATTGTGTGATTATTAGTCCTTGTTACGAGTGTTTTTGCAACAAGGAGGCTGGTAAGCAGATAGGATAATATAGGGTAATTACTAAGCAAAATGCTCGTTTTGCTCTTGTGGCCCCGACGGCGGCTTTGACAAGATGCTGCCACCAATTAGCGCCACGGTTGGTTGGAGAAAAGTCCTTAAAATCACCAGGAAGTTAAAGCAATTGTTCAGTTCATGAACTGGGAATCTGTGTAGTCATTAATGGCAGTAAGTATGCAGCTCCAGGTTTTCATCTCAGCTTAAAGAAACAAGTTCTCGCTGAAGAAATGTGCTAATGGGGGTTGAGGGTCTTAAACCTTAGATGTTTCTACTGAAGTACTGAACAATGCAAGACTTTTATCTAAAATCTGGAAAACTACAATTTCCTATTGACTTTGCAAATATTCACTCAGAAATTGCACTAAAGTCCACTGAAAGTTAGGAAGTGGAGTTAAAGTTTTCTCATGACATTTTGTGGTACAATTAATTACTTCCTTGTTTAGGTAGCTGTATAGTTGCAACTGTGTGTAGCATCCATTGTAGCCCCACAAACACAAACACTACTCTTACTCTGCAATACGCTTCGTTAGGACCACAGTCACATTAAGACAACGTGATTTTAATCACTAAACTGTTCACACTAACTGCATTTAATCATGTTTTCAAATTTATTGATACTTTTATTGGACAAACATTGCAAAAACAGTAAAAAGGAATATATATATATAATAATCCTGACAAGATGAACAGTTTTTAATTGAGCTTTATTGAGAAGACAAATATTCTGATGACAAAATATTGTGACAATAAAAGATAAACAACAATAAATACCATTCCTAGTCTCAATGCAGCAAACATAAAGTCAGAACCAAACTAGAACTTTGCTTGGTGCTACACACAGGCCTGTCTCAATAACAAATTTTCTGAATGATAAAATTTCCCACAAGTTATTGCAATAATTAATATAGTTCTGAGACCATTTTCAAGTAATACAATGCTAATGACATAACAAGGTTTGCCCCAGAAAACTTGCTAAGCCTGGTGGTTGGGCGCTAGTCATTCATCCAACAGTCCGTCATGTTTTTGAGTTAAAAAATGTTTAAAGTTGACAGGAAATTTTTAAATTTCACTTGATTATGTGTTATTAAAAGATTGGAAGATTAACACCTGAACAGCAACTATAAACTCTGAAAAATGGGAACATTTAAAAAAGACTTCAATAAATAAGTAATGTTTAGCCTGGTGGGGGCACGAGTAAAGCCTGGTGGCCCGCCAGACTTATAACACACTGGGGGTAACCCTGCATAATAATAATAATGCTCAATGATCAATAAACTTTAAATGTTAATTAACATTTAACACTACGACTGGAATACATTTTACAAAACCAAAAACAACAAATAAAGTGATTAAGTTTTTGAAAACAAAATTGTCCTTCAAAAAAACGACTAGCTGAGACCAAAGCATCAGAGAGAGAGAAATAAATACAATAAATATATAACTGGAAATTATTTAGATAGTTCTAATTTATCAAGGGATGAACTGATTTGCTATGTATTGTGATAGGCTTAGCTACATCCAGATGGGGTTAAACTCTGAGCATTTCAGTGTAAATTACATCACATGTAACCAGAATATACAAGCCAGACAGCTAAGTAGAGTCATAAACGCTTACAGGTAGCAGCAACATAATGAAAGGACAAACGGGGAAAAGTGAAAGAAGGCGGAGACCAGATTGAGACATTAAAGTTGACATGACAGCGCCAACATGAGCCATGCTGTAACGGGTCTATAAATATTGACCAACCATCACTTGCCACCTGAAACCAAAGATAGATTGGCATGGCAACTGAGATTCACTGTTCTCTCTTTTGCTCCTGTATCGTCTGTTGTCAATAACTGCAGGTATAAGAGAGACAACTGAGCATGACACACTGCATGTTTGATATGTGGGGTTTCCCATATATTAGCATGAAAAGCAGCTGCAGCATCAGGACAGAATGGTCAAATTAGGACATAACCTGATATAGATACATACCAGAGGTTCTTTATACAAATTCTTACTCATCTAATGATCTGTCAAGTTGCAATCAGGCTTCAGTGATTTTTTTATTAGCATTTTATAATATAGACCAACACAAAGACAAAACAGAGAAGTGAAAGATACCAAAAGCTGAACATTTTTACTTAAAATCTAACTGCTGTCCCCATTTTACTTTGAGTTTGGTGTTTATTTAACCAAATGTTCCCAGGGAAGGTCTCAGGTGTTTGAACAGCTAAATATGGGATGTTGTTCAAAGCTTGAAATATTGTTTAAATCCATAGTTTGGGTGGGAGACTGTTGACAAGAGAGCAACGTTTTAGGCACTCCAGAAATATGGATTTGATGCAAAATCATTAACATTCAAATGTTACATGTTTTTCTACTTCCATTTAGGTCTCTACTGCTTATAAAAACAGCAAAAAGAGAAAAACAAAGAAAACTCCCAGCCATTTCTTTTTTGGGCAAGTTAATATTTTTGGTGTCTGGAAAATGAATCATTTCAAAACACTTCCGATTGTCAAGTCACATTCAATGGGCACTGCTCTGTTACCTAGCGACTCCAGCCGAGCACAACCCGTTACATAGCAACCCAAGAAGAGCTCCAGCACATTTGGTCAGCTGGTGTTACCGTTGTATGTGCTTTACAATAGCTGCGGGAAAAGACAAGTGTTTTGTCGACTTTCCATCTAGAAACCACTTGCTGCATTCTTATTGGTTGTGCACGAGGTCCTACTAATGCTTTTCAAAGATGTATGGTCATATAATTGCACATCTTTTTGCAGACATTTTCAAGTTTAAATGTTCAGTTACGGGACGTGACCAGCAGCAGCTTATGAGGATTTAAAGGTACAAGATTTAAAGTTAACCTAAAATGAAGGGAGCTAAAAATAGGCAGAACTGCACAAACTAAAATCTCATTATCTAAGAATGACTGTGTGCAAAGAAAGTAATGTACACATTTTGTGACGCCCTGTCTTAACCTTTTCAAGAAAGCATAATATGTCACCTTTAAGAAAAAGTTAATTTAGAAAGAACACCATCCAATCTAACAGAGCTTGAATTATTTTGCAAAGAAATGCATTAAAATATTCTTCTTACCTCCGTAGAGACACAATCAAAACTTCCAGGTGTTATTCCTTCCACCTCACAGTCATGTATTGCTTTGTGTTGGTCGATCATATAAAGGTTTTGTTCGTGATAAAACTGAAAACCTTTTGACTGCTTTTCAACAGTCTGAGAGGCTAAATCGTACCTCGAAAATGATAATTTAATGATGTAGGTGACTGCATGCATGTGCCTTTTGACATCTTAGGGCTCTAACATCAGAGCAGTAAAACATCCGTATGCCAAAATATACTAGGAAAAAACAAGTTCAGAACCTTTTTTGAGCAAATCCTAGGTTGAATAATTTCTTTTTTAGATATTCGCATGTATAAAAGCAAATGACATGAATCTTTAACTTACAAAACCACACTCATACCTTTAAAAAAAGCCAGAGCAAAGTTGGTGAAGTGCTGCAATTACTGCGATATAAGAATACCAGTGATTACAATAAAAAACACTCGGCTCAACTTTCAGCCAAAGTGCCAAGCCTCCTTGTCAGCAAGGCAACATCAGTGGGGTGGAACAACTTCTGTAAGGAGTCCAAGCCTTTTAACTCTCTGTTCCTCCAGTTCTGAGTCATTGGCATCGACGATCCCACCATGTCTCAGCGGGGAATTTTTCATACCACTATTAATGCACTGTGCAGTGTAGCATGGCCAGGAGGAGAGGAGGAAGAAAGGGAGGAGGAGGAGGACAAGGGCTGGAGAAGTGGAAAGTGGTCAGGAGGAAATAAATGAGGTAAGAGAAAGAGTTGCTTTGGAAGCAGTTGAATGTCTGATGGTGAAATGGGGGAAAAGGCAAATCAGCTGTAAAAAAAAAAGCACCTGAAACGCAGAAGGAAAAAGTAAATGTAAAAACTAAATATTAATACTTTCTGCTGCTTAATCAACAGAGTTACAGAAAGACTGGCTCATTTAGCAATCTCAAAACATAAAAAACATCTCTCACTGCTTATCTGAAAGATTTACTTTGCACTTCATAATGGAAGCTGCCCGTCTCAGTGAAGTGGTTTGGGCACGCAAGTGGATTTCTAAATGTAAAAGAGATTTTTTTTAGTTTTTTCAACAGTGGTCTGAAAACCAATTGTGCAGAGCATTAATTTTAAAATAAGTATTTCTCATCAATTTAGCCCAAGCGAACAAAATTATGCTTTTCTTCCTGTTTCTTTAGGCAGAGATGCAATTCAGTCTTACAAATTACATCGTTATTCACAAGAACCCCACATGATGTTTTATACTTCAGAAAAGCAGCAGTCTGCAGGAAGGCCTAGTGAGTGGTAAGGCTTTTAAACAGTCAACTTAAAACTATATAAACAAAGATTACAATTTAAAACAAGACTTTAAGGGGACTATTGTAGTTCCCTGAACAGGTTAGGATAGATCTATGGGCTAAACAAAACATGTTCATTACATTTTTTGTACAAAATTATTCATAGACAATGAGACTTTAGTCTGTTCAGTTATTTTCAGAGTGAGCTGTTTTTTTCCTGTCACTTTAAATCCAAATAAGCTGCTGCTGGCTAAGGCCATAACTAACCCCACATTTACACTCGCACATGAAAATGGCAGCAAACTGATGCCCAAATTATATAACGGAACATCTTTGAAAAGCAGTAGTTGAGCCTCCTGCACAACCAACACAAATGCAGCAAGTGGTTTCTGGATTGTGAGTCAACAACAAAACACTTGTCTTTTCCAGCAGCCATTGTACAGCACATCCAAACTCCATTTTATGTTGCACAATGCACACTGAATGTGACTTAATCGGGAGGTTTTTGAAACAGCTCATTTTCCAGACAAAAACTGAACATTTGAACTGAACTTATTGCCCAAAAAAAATGGTGGGTATTTTTTTTAAGAAGCAGAAACCCAAATGAAAGAATAAAAATGTCACTCATAAAGATAAAAACCACAAAACCCATTAAATTAAACCAAAATTATAGAAGAAAACAACGTATAAAATAAAAATGGGAAAATGCTAATTATTGTCCCATCAAAACAGGAAGCACCTCCATATATGGACGAAGTAACAACTGAAAAGAAACCCAAAAACCTTTTATGGAAAAGGTACCGATAGAGCTCAAGCAGGGAGTCAGCAGGCAGCCCACTGAGACAACCAGAGCCGTTTGTTAGCATAATGTTAATATTGAGCTACAATCCTGAGCACAAAAAGAAAAGGTGGAAATGTTGGGTATGCATGTGATGCATCAGAAAGGTGGCAAAAAGAACAGAGAGGGAATCATTAATCTTTACTAATTAACGTCTGTACAATATCTCTATTTTAATATTATTTCACTGTATAAAGAACAAATACAGGGAAGCATGTTGCACACACAGATTTCACAAAGCCTGGGCGATGTGCACAGAACCACATTGCGCCTGAGAATCGGATTAATGAGTGGTGGGTGAGCAGCCGTGTTGTGTTGAAGCTGATTAATCTGCAGCTACAGCCTGGCACAGTCAACTGCGGCTTTGATGAATGGGAGCTTAGAGTGCATTTGTTTACACCTGCTTAAATATAAACACAAAATACACACATATATGCATTGATCCACCAAGAGTTTGCTTCGTTTTGCAAATAAAAAGAACAGGTGCACAAAGGCTGCTTATTAAAATAGAGCCTCGATTTGATAGAGATTGTACTTGGTGAAATAATTTGAGATGGTTTCCTCAGGTTAATGTTCCACCACAGCAGCACATTTTTTAACACTTCCTGTCAGCTGTCTGCTCATTTTTTGTGTCATCTGTGGAACAATATCCTGTTCAGACTTGGCATTAAAATGTGTTCTGGCTAATTCAGATACAAGTGGGCAGTTTTAAGCATGACTGTTCATGATTGGCATTAAACTCTACCTTTTTTTTTTTGACTGATTTCCACCTCGGGATGATTGCAGTCAAATAGTCGCATTCAGAAAAGTCTTCCTCCAATCAAGACCACATATATTTTTACAGAGCTGTGTTTGTTTCGGTGAATGCAGTTTCCATTGTTTTGTTTCTGAAAAATCAAGAGTTTATCCAACCTTTATGGGTGGTGCACAACTATGGTTCATCAGGGAAGCTTCTAAGGGCTATTTGGTCGAAGATAAGACGTTTCCACATTCTTGACACAAAGTCCAGCTTGCTGTCAGTGCAGATAGATTACAAACTTCACCAGTAATCCCCCTTATAACCAATACGTTTATGGATTCATGGACAGAAACTCAAGATGTAATCGTGGAGAGGAGGGTGTGATTAGGGGAACCTCAGGAATCCTTTTTGAGATGATTCTGCTGGAATCTGTTTAGTCCGCTTGAATCTAAACTCCAGTTCAGATTAATGAAAGAAAGAACTGTTTGATGAGGTGTGAATGTGTAATCAAACTCTGATGCAGACCAAAAAAGCAAACTCTGGTTCTAATGCGTATGAGAATGCCAAGCAGAGTGAATATTGCTCCAAAAACAAGAAAACTATTGACCCTTTGCACTTCCATAACTCTACCTGCTCCATGACAGATGTCAAAACAACTAATACGCTCCTTTAAAACACAGACATCTGTAACATAGTATCACTTCTATTTAGTTTATTTCACTTTAAAAATGATCACAGGGTGCAAACCAAACATGTCCTTTTATTTCATAATTTTTAATGAGGAAAGATGGCGGCGATGGATAGCAGGTGTTAATCATAAGGACTGGCAGCCTTCGGTTTATTCACAAATTTGTAGCGAACACGTTTTACAACGCAATAATTTTATACTTCAAGTATGATTAGAAAGATATCAAATATTGCATTATGGAGAAGGTAGCATCTAATCATTGGTAACCATGGAGACAATCCCGTATCACCATGTATATATCATATATGGAAAAACTGGTCAGCATCTCGTCTTTTCTACTTTTTAATGCTGCTCCGGTTTAAGGGGAAACATGACATGGTGACATGGTGTGAATTCAGGCAAAATCAATAATATCTATCAATACGTCAGGAGGGAGGAGGTTTGGGTCGGTTTCTCAGCTGTTTCCAACTGCAAGGTTTAGCACTAGTGAGAGAAATGACTGATGGTCTTTGACTAGACAAAAATGAAATCCTCCAAACACTAAACTCTGATGATGCTCCATAGTTTACATTTTATGAAGGAGAAAGTTGAGCTTGTGTCTGAGGTTTCTGTGCCATTTCCTTCAGTAGTTCTTGGTCCAGCGCCACCACAGGCGAGGAGGTGAATAGCAGTTTTTCCTATTAGTTTGGATTGTTTGACACAAACTGCACCATGTCGATACAACGAGCAACAATGAGAAACATCTTTTTAAGTACAAGAGACAGCTGCTCCAAGTCATGATTACAGATTTATACAGTAAAAATTATGTGTTTAACAAGAAAAGCTTGAGGGGGAAAAAAAACTCAAAACATCCCACATGTAACGCTACCAAAGTCTACAAACCTGTAGGATCTGGGATCGGACACTTAAGCTATAGCTGTTGGAGGCATCAATAAATGCATTTTTACATACCTTTGGTTTCCATAATTGCTGATCTGGACTAAATCAGCAGCTACAATTTGTATAATTAATCATTATTTCATCTCAGAGTATCAAACTGTCCAACAAATGGTCCATCAGGAGAAAAAAAAATCTTCATGCAGCTTCCAGGCCGATGTGCAGCCCTGTTACTTCAGTCTCTTTGACTCATTTTCTGTATGTCTTTTTCTCCATTAACCAGCTGCATTTCTATGACAGCAGCCGGCGGCAGCCTGCACAATTCATCGTCTAAGGGCTAAATGGCTGTTGTGGTTAGTTTCTGCGTGTCCTCGACCGTCTGAAATAGACTTTGTCACCTTTTGTCCTGTTTTGGGCCTCATCAAAAATACATTTAGTATCCAATGTGAGACCCTCCAGTTGCAGAAGATGTCTCTACTAGTGAGCTGCATTGGCTCGCTGGTATTTTCCAGGCGGCTGAAATGACCAGTTTGACTATCGGGGCGGAGAGAGTAGCAGGCTCCAGCCACCCTTCATTTAACCACTAATATCACAGGCTATTAATTATTCAGAGCAAGGGCTTATGACACTATATATCACTGAGTTCTGTGAGGGAAACTTTCCCAGACTATACGAGAAAAAGTGAAATGATTACAACCACATAAAAAAAAATCAAAAAAATCTAGTATTTTGAAATCAATCAGAAGGTAAATCTTAGGTGGGGACATTGTTAAAGGAACAGTATTGCGTAAAATCTACTTTTTTGAGCTTTAAATCATGCTATCATCTTATTCTCTCATCAAAAACACACCTGGAGTGTTGCTTTGATTCTCTAATGCATATATGAGAAATAGTTTAATTTCCATGGCAACCATTCAGCTGTGCAAAACGCCTGGGTAGACGTAGCCCCGCCTTCAAGACACAGCTCCTCCTCAACCACTCAGCTCCTTCAGACTCGCCAGCAGCAATTAGAAACGTTTTTAAAGAGACAGAGGCTCAATTCCATGACATTAAATTACAACATCTTTTATTTCATATTTAATATGTATAGCATTTTTAACTGAAATCAACATAGTTATGCATCTGTGCTATAAAATGTGACTATGTCCCTGAAAACACAATACTAACCCCTTTTTGTTGGTTTGTAAGAAAAAAAATAGTGCTTAATATATAATATATAGTGCTTTTTTTATGCATATTTTGCTAAATAACATCACACCAGCCAATTCTTACTGTCTTTACCAAGCTTCGTCATTGTAAAGACGATGGATTAGGAACTAACATCTAATTATGCCGTAATGCTTTATGCTTTAATGCATTTTAAATAGAAGCTGGGTGTTTAAGCCACATTTGCAGCCGTATCTGTCGGGGTGAGAGGTGAGGACTGAGGAAGGGAGGCGTCTTCTTGGCAGTGGAGGCTGGAGGAGGACGGGAACCATCGATTCCTTTGGCAGAGGTTACAGCAGCGAAGCAGTTACTGCATACTGAAGTCGCTCGATACTAAAATGTTGCACGCGCCTCGATACGCAGTGAAATGCATTCCCCATGCTGCTGTTTTATGTCTAAAGAGGGTGGACGCGATTGTCTGTTTGAATTATGATCTGGAAAAGAGAGACTGCTTATTGATTTGGTACTTAGTGAAAGGGATGACGATGTTGCCAAGACAAGTGAGATTGAGCATCGCTGGCAGTCGAAAAAAGGTATTCAGTTATGGATGTGTTGGTGGGAATACAGTGCACTGAATGCAAAAGAAAAAGTCCGGCGCAAGGAAGCCAAACCACGGCCTTGCTCACGCGGTTTCAATTATGAAAAGGTCACAAGTAGAGTCTGACAAACACACCAAGCAAACAGATAATCTCCTATCTCTGATGCATGTCTGCATTCTAACATAAACATATTCAAACTCCTTGTTTGCTTGTCTGCACGATTGTTTTCTCAACAGTGTTACATTGGTTAGTCGTGTTTATTCTGTTGCTAAGTTGAAAGGAAATAAAATGTCCGCATAATTTTCCAAAGATTGATTAGGATGCAAATTGCCTTGCAAGTCCAATTGGTAAAGCTTGGCCCATTTTAATTGTCTTCCGTTAATTAATGCCCAATGTGGAGACAAACTGAATTACTTGCAGATTTTCTGCGTGTTATTATCTCCCAATTGTCTCAGTTTGAAAGTGTAACGCTGTACTTCTTATTTAATCCTTCCTCACAATAAATGGCTTTAGAAAATTCAGAAGCAGACCGGAAAAAACACAAAAAAGCTTTTTCTACAGCAAATATATTAGTACACTTGAAGCAGGACAAAACTAATCTACAAGTAACTTTGAGGTAAAATACAGGAGCTTGTTTTAAGTCAACGACTCCTTGATATTAATTTTTTTTAAAGTATTACTTCCAATGTTAGATTATTTTGCTTATAACATGGAAAATATCTTGTTATAAGTGAAATAATCTGCCAATGGAAACCAGACCTCGGTTGCTAGGTGACAGGCTTGGCTTGAGTATGGTTGCTAGGTAACGGTGCAGTGACAGTTGATTTTGAAATAAGTGAAAAAAATCTGCCAGTGAAACTAGAACTTTTATCAATATTTATTGATGTGAAACAGGCTCCTGTGTCTTGCTCTAACCTGACTTGTCTTAAGTTTTATTTTATTTCAAGTGGAATAAAGGCGTATTGATCTACAAAATAATTAACCGGATAATACAACGAGTAACGGCAATAACCAAACAGAAAAAACAAACAAACCAAACAAACCAGGAGGTATACATTAAAATGGATAGATTCAAAACAAAAATGAAACTGAATATAATCAATTGGTGTCCCAACAAAAAAATGTAATTGTTAAACATTTGTGAATTAGGATATAGTTTTTCTTTTAATCTCAGCTGTTATTTTCTAAGTTGAATTATTATTTTTTGTTCCCTAATATTGCTTGATTAATCCAGCATCAAAAAGGCTATTCATTGGAAGAACACCATATTCAGAGCAGCAATTAAGTAACTAAAGAAGAAATGGGAGCTTGTTTTGAGTCAATAATTCCTTAACACTGGTGACAAAAAGGACCATCTCCACAGGCAGATTTATTCACTTTTTTAGTACTTTCTTCCTGAAAAGTGACTTGTAAGTAAGTTTTGTCTTATTTGAAGTATACTAAGATATTTACACTAAAACCTAGAACGAAAAAATAGTTGGTAAGATTTTGTGTTTGTGCAGTGATGGAGAAAATAGGCAGTTGTGAAGTTTAACTTTGTTCATTCTGAAATAAACCTAATCACATTTTATTATCTTTTCACACAAAAAATGATGTCTTTTGATTAAAGTACAGAAAATACTCAGACATAATAAGTGTGAGTTTTCAGTGGTAGATTGTGTTAATCATCTCTATATCCAGCAGCAAATTATCTTTTAAACACATCAGTCCGCTGCGGCGTAAAAACCTAAGAATCACAATCAATCAATCAAAGTGTGATAGTTTACAACCTGAATGAAAAGAAAACAAATCCAATGCTTCTAAAATGCTTCTCCTTGGGAGTTGCTGTCAAATTGAAGCGGCGCTTCAGCAGGTATGCAATGAACCGTGGGTCATCTATTCGACCTCCTTGCAGCTGATGAGACATTCGCGCGATTCGCTGCGCAAAGCAGAAAGATTCATATTTTCACACCATTAAACAGGCGATGCTGAAGCTTCATTTAGACGCGTAGCGGTTAAAATTGCATCAAAGAGTGAGTCAAAGCGCCGCTCATCGCAAGATTTATGTCGCCAGCCGGTCGCCGAGTCCAGGATTTCCTCAGGAGCAACAAATAAACATATTAGTTAGTGTGATCCGCCGAGCTGTGAGAGAGAAGAGCGCCGTGAAAATTAATGTTCGTCTGTTTCTATGAGGACTGAAGTGCTGTTAGACCCAGGGTGACCTTGAAGGGCCTCGTTGGGGGAGTGATTGACGTGGCAACCGTTACCGCTGGTAACAGAGACAGAGGGAAGGGGAGGGATGGACAGACGGGTGGGCTGTTAGCCAGACGGCAGGTGTGGAGCGCACCTGGGAGGTTATGAATGAAATCTGGCTTCTCAGAGGCAAGATGATGAAACTTCTGAAGAGCTGGTTTGGCTCCAAGTTTAGATCAGAAGACAGATTTCATGGTCATTTCTCCTTTTTTTTTTTTCAAAATAGGAGCTAAAAAAGAAGGATGGATATACTGACGGCAGCAGAACTCTGATAAAGCGAAATCTTTGAGCAAATTGAAGCAATAGATACATTTTTAACCACACACTGTGTCCAGCAGCCATAATATCAGTTTAAGGTGCTTGTGTGAAACACACTGATCTTAATGATCACTGTTTGGGTTCAGAGATGTACCTGTGATGTCGTGCTGTTTGAAGGAGTCGCTGTAGATCTGGTGCTGATTGGGACAGTGCTTTTTCAGCCATTTGCAAACATCCTGCTGAGTCCACAGGGCCACTGGTTTGGATAGCTTCACGTATCCTGGCTGAATGAGAGGAAAAAATTGAAAAATAAATTAGAAAGTATTCCCTGAGCGACTTTTTAAGTCTAAATCTGCCATGGATTGTTTCCAAAAAGTCTTAAACTTTACCCCTAACTTCACAATAAGTCTCACCAAAATCTGTGAACTGGTGTTGATTAATAATTTTACTACTTGCTGAAGACCTTTAAAAGTACCGCATTTTCAGAAAATGTTGAAGCAAATGTTTTATTGTCTCAAACCAAACGTGTGAAGATTCTCAGTTTTCCAGGTTTTATGTTCAGGAAGTCATTTTGTTTAAACGTTAACTCCCTTAATTTCCTCCTGAACTTGAGCAATGAGGCGACAGTCACTTGTCCTCATCCAGCCGAGTAACCAGAACAATTCATCCATGTGAAACTTTAAGCTTGTGCACATGCAGCCAGCAATGCAAAAGAAGAAAGTTGACAAATGTTCAACCGAAAACGTTCACCATTCGTTGTTGATCATTGCTCTCCGTTTGTCAAGTCCATAACGAGCTGCTGTAAACTTGGTATACAGGGGAATTTTTCTGCCGTAATTCGAGAGCACACATTTTCATTTTGAAAACAGGACGTTGTGTCTTTTGTTCTCAAAACTTGTAATGCTTGTACTCAAAGCTTCTGCTCTCTTTCAAACATTCACTGTGCTTTCTCAAACCTTTCAGAGCCCGTCTCTGCTTGGATCAAATCTCCACTTGAAAACCTCTCTACTCGCTTGCAAAATTTTTTCTGCTTGCACTCAGAACAAAAAAGTACAGTTGCCCAGCAACCTCTCAGCCAATATCAGTAGCCGTTAGTGATCAGTAGCCGTTAGTGATCAGTAGCTGTTAGTGATCAGTGGCTCCCTGCTGGCGGATGTTTAGTGCAACACGGAGCAAAAAGCTACGGTGGCCGACAGGTGCAAATGCGCAGCAACAGAGAAAACATGCAAACAAAAAACAAAAGACACGCGCACAAATGAAATGCAGCAAACATAAAAATAGATGCAAACAAAAGAATACAATCACAAATGAAATGCAGCAAACAAAAGAAATGATGCAAAGAAAAAGTGCTGAAAACCAGAAGATATCCAAAAGTGCTGTATTACACTTCAAATTACACAAAATTATTTTTTACAATGTTTTTAGGCGAGAATGTAGTTGTATAGATCAGAAATATCACTTAATTACAATATTGCTGAAACACAGATATTAAGTCAGGTAATAGCTGTTAAATTTTTGGTTCACTAAAGTATTTAATTTATTCCTGAACAAATGGGTTGGACTGATTAAAGCTAAGCCTTGCTGCATTTCATTTGTTTGCAACTCTCTTTTTTGTTTGCTGCATTTCATTTGTAGTTGTATTCGTTTTTGTTTGCATCTCTTTTTTGTTTGCTGCATTTTATTTGCTTTTTGTTAGCGTCTATTTTTATGTTTGTTGCATTTAATTTGTGCGCGTCTTTTTTTTTTTTTTGCTTGCATGTTTTCTCTGTTGCTGCGCATTTGCACCTGTCGGCCACCGTAGAAAACTGTGGTCATTCATTGTTTCTCCCTCCATGCAGTGGGTGGCGCCCCAATTCGTAGGTGTACAATGTTTCAATGTGCTTTCCTGCCGACTTGCAGGTGGTTAAATTAACCGTTTCTTAATTTGCTTGTGTTCTGTGCTTTCTTCAGCTGCAGCTCTCTGAGCTGCCTTGGCCAACATAAAAATGGCTCATAAGTCCTTGAATAACCAGACATGTTCCACACATTCCAACCAGGATACTTCAACAGCAGGCAACGCCTTATGATCCCTCCTCAAAGTGTCTGCAGTGCTTCTGATTAAGAGGCTACTAAATTTGCAAACAGAGAAGTGATTAAAATTTCACATCTACAACCTGCTCTTCGGGCTGCTTTGTGCCGCGGCGTAGCAGTGGAAAGTCCTTGGTTTTCCCTTTTCGCTGCCTCCATCATCTCTGCCCCAAATTCAATCTCCTACAGTCGCTGTTAGATGGAACAGGGTTTTTTCTCCCCACAGCTTTTCACCTGTTTCTTTTCTTCCACCACTACACCCACTCGCTCTATATCTAGCTTCCTAGAGAGAAAGAAATTGGGGGAGAGGCGCACGCTGGTTTGGGCATATGGTCGGTATCTCTGGGGTGTGGGTGAAATGACAGACAGCCAAGGCAAAGCAGGCGAGTGTGCAAGTGTGCGGGCGTGTAAGCGAGATCGCAACTCTCAACGCAAGTGTGCGCGGATAGATGTTGAGTGTATGTAGAAGGGACAGGCTGCTGTCACAGGAAGAAATCACATTAACCATTAAACACAACTCGACTCTGTGCTAATTAACCCTGACTGGAAGCCCTGAGGCGACGGAGTTGAGAGGAAAGCCAAGATGGAGAAGGAACCAGAAGAAGAGGAAGAGGAGAAGCTGACAGATGAGGCAGCAAAAAAAAATAATGAAAAAGAAGCCAAAGCTGTGGAGTAGACTCAGCAGATTGACACGAGAGGCTCTCATTTTCCATGAACCCATTTGTGACTCAATGGCCATCTGTGTTTTACATTCTGCACTGATTTAGACCATAGCTGTTCTCCTCGGGACGCTACAAAAGGCTGGCTGGTGCCTTCCTGTTCGCCGACCAGCAGAGAGAGAGAAACCACAACGGGCCAGATAAAAGATTTAAAAAGGAGGAATTCATCTAAAGCTAACATTTTGAGATCAAGATGTTTTCTAGAAACAGCAAGGAAATTTCAGTTCCAAAGTCAAATATTTGCTAGGAAAAAAAAGTCAGACTAATCTCAGAAATGTTCTAGAAAAACTTGAAATTTTCAGTTTTAGCAGTCAAAAATTTGCTTGGATCCCAAATTTTGAGATCTCAGAAATTTTCTAGAAATTTTTTTTAAACATTTTAAGAAATACAAAATTTGCAAGAAAAACAAACCTAACTTTTTAAATACATGTCAGAAATTTTCTAGAAAAAGTTGGAAAGTTCAGTTTCAGAAGGGAAAAGTTTGCAAAACAAAATTTAAAATTTTTAGTTTAATCTCAGAAACGTTCTCAAAAACAAAAACACATGTACATTTCAGAGTCTCTGAAGCCAAAATGTTTCAAGAAAAAAACTCTGAAATTTTGAGATTAATATCAGAAATTTTCAAGAAAAAACTTGGAAATTTCAGTTTAAGAAGTCAAATATTTGCTAGAAAAACTTAAAACTTTTAAGATTCATCTAAAATTTCTGTTTTTGGTGTAATCAATTGTCAGAATAATCAATGGGTTAATAACTAAAATAATCATAAGCTGCAGACCTGAACATGTCAACATGTGTAGTAGTGACTAACGTTTTTGTATTAGCTGCTCTTTTTCTAACCTGATGAAATAATTTGGTTTGTGAAGCTCAGATGTGAAAACGCTACATCAACAAAGACCCAATCGTTTTGTGAAGACAATCATTTCCAGATACGGTGCGTTTTGGTGCCAGGATTGTCAGACTGAGTTTAAAACAATATGCAATTTGCTTCGAGTAACTTCATGTCAAATAGATTAAGGTTGTTCATAGAAATCCTGGAAAAGCTGAAATATTAAAACACTTTTGGATATTGTAACAGGAATTGAATAAAAATCAGCACAGTTTATGTTCTGAAGCGTCTTTGATCAAAGAAAAACAAAACAGGCTTACAGTGCTGAGAAAAACTAATTCCTGTCTCAAAAGTGTCATTTGTTTACCATTTAAATGTTTAAGATGAAATATTTTTATAATCCATCTGCAGTTTTTGGTCAGTTTAACCGGATTTAAAAATCAAGACTTTGACTAGGCCTTTTCAAAACTTGTATTTGGTTAAGTCCTTCAAAAGTGGACTTGCTGTTGGATAACCCAAGTGTCCTTGAGCTCAAGGTCAAACTTGAGCTCTAGGACACTCTCCAAGATTTTCTGCAGGATAGTAAATTGTTTTGATTACAGAAAGGTGTCCTGGTCCTGAAGCAACTTACCGTTACGTTTTTACACCTGATGTAACCAGATCCACACTTTCAAAAAGGGGAAACTTTAGTCCACAGAACTTTTCTTAAAAGTCTTGGGGATCACGATGGTTATTGGCCAGCTGTGGTTTTTGTCTTGAAACTTTCCCATTTACGCCATTTTTGCCTCGTTTCTTACTGCTGCTTTATTCTGGGTTATTTTGTTACCTCCTGGATCAGTTCTGGAGATCGTGGAGTAATTTTGGTTTGTCAGCCATTCCTGGGAAGTTTTGCAACAGTTCCATGTTTTCTCCTTTTGCATATAGTGCTGCATTTCCACTGACCAAATAATCATGCAAACTGGAATTACGACAATGAATTTGTTTAATGTCAGCACCGCAATTTTGAAAAAACTTATGAAAAACCAGGGTGTTTTTTGTGCATCCTAGTTTTCTGTAGCAACAATTTATTTCCAAAAACTGCACTGGATACATATTTTTGTATCAAACATTAAGCATGATCAACAACAGGATGTTGCTACTGGAGGAAAAGAAGAAGAAGATGACAGGAAGTGATGATGGCACAGTATGTTTTAGATGACTTATTAGTGGAATGTCTAAAAAGGTTTTGTGCATGTGTGTAATGGAAACGTAGCTACTGTTTCCCCCAATTCATTCTTAAATTTCACTCATCAGGGCATGATTTATTTCTTTTTTAGATCTTTTAACCTTCTTCCTGTTGTCAAACATGTTCTTGATCCCTCAGTGTAAAGGAATGCAGCTTTCCCAAACTGTATAAATCACAGTTTAATAATTAACTTACAAAGAGCAGCAAGATGAGTTTCCCATTTTAGTTTGGATAACTTTATATTCCTTTAATAATCTGAGTTTCTACTTAATTTAGTGTTTACATCCATACTATTACAACTTTTTTTGTCACTATTTATAAATAATCTGTCTTAATTCTCAAAGAGACATGCACACTGTACATTTTTTAATTGGCCAGCTCAGTTGCACATTACTCTGGACTGGAGGATAGTTTGTTTATTTGTATTCTTCCATTCTATTAAATGTCAAGATAGTTTAAAAACTGTATGTTTGATTTCCTCTGGTTTTTGTTTTGGCTTATATAAAAGTTTTATTAACAGTAACATTTAGATGCAAAAAAAGGCAAAAACAGATTAGTACAGTGGTAAATTTACAGCTCCAAACCAGCTTTATATTTTAAACTGCACATTGTGTTGTTTTTATCGGAAACGACCAATTAAAGTGTAAAACGCCTCAGAGTAAATGGAGCAACAGAATACAGCTTCCTAATTTATCATAGAGAGAAATCAATACTCCTGATGGAGCAGGAGCTCTACTGCAGAACTGAAGCTAGAATCCACTGCCTTAAGCAAAGTTTAGAATAAAACTCCACAGTAAATCTATGACTTTTATAAACTCTATTATCTGAGAACTTAAACTGCTGCACAGATGTTCATTCCTGATCTGAGGTGATTTCTGGTCTTTAAACAGCAAGAAGCTGCAGATTTACATTAAAGCTTCACACCAGCAGGATTCACTGTCACATACTGCCCCCTGGTGTCCGGACAGAACACTGCACCGAGAGAAGGAAGGCGCCTGCAAGGACTGCAACCAAGTTTCTTTGTTTTTCCTCCATTTTAATTGTTATCCAACACTATGTGCACACATAACATCCATGTACTTTTTTCTAACAGGTTTTTGACTTTCCAAACTCAAAATTTCAGATTTTTTCCAAGAAAATTTTAAACCTTTGAATTATCAAGTTCTTGATAATTTCATAGATTAATCTCAACTTTTCAGAGTTTTGAGTAAGAAATTTACTCCTATTTTTTTCTCTTTGCCCCAATACTTTATCATAGTATGGAACATAACAGTGTTTAAATAAATGTTCTATATTAATAATTCATCTAAAGCCTTATTTATTCACCCCAGTAGTTTCTGTGTTTCCAATATATTTTTATATTCACAGAGATATACTTATTTTATTGAATTACCAGTCTTGACATTTTGCTGCGCTTTCTTTCGTGCACAACGACAATAAAAGGAATTCAGATTTTGTTTGTTTTCTTCTCTCGTCAGCCACCATTTGAGCAGAAAAATTGGTTTCTGAATTGAGTTGTGACCCCGACAATCTGAACTGAATCGTTAGATACTGAACAATTTCCATCTCAAGTCTCCAGCAAAGTTGGAAATGAATTTCTTCAGCTGATTTTGATTGACCGGCTGCTGGAGGCTCAAAGCTCCACGTTGCCTCTGCTATGCGGCTAATTGCCAGCTCTGCCGTCCCTCGGCTCCCTTTTCAATCGGCCCAACTTCCTCAGACCAGACCTGGCAGGAGATGAAACCCCCCGTCCCACCTCAACTCCTCTTAATTAATCTGTGAGACACAGAGACGGGGCGGCGGTTTGTGCGTCCTGGATGAATTACTGAGCTTTCATACGAAGCCTCTGTTTGAAATTGGATTTCCAGGCTGCAGCTTGAACACAACGCGACCCTTCAGAGGCCCCCGACCTTCATATTTGGGCGAGTCCATAAAGCACAGCAGGGCGTGTTAAACCCATACGAGATGAATTCACCTTGAGCTGGGTATTGATTGATGATTTGTTGTGGATGTTTGCTCCCCTCCGGTTTTTATGCATCATGTTTAATCCGTGGTAAGAAGCTCCGACTCCATTAAAAATCTAAGCGATGATTCATCAGCAACACAGATTCAGAAAGCGATACGGTTGATGAGATTAACCGAAATACAGCTGCACTGGAAAACCGACATTATGAGGTGTTAAGATTTAATCAGAGTCAAATTAAAGATCTTTTTTTTTTTTACAAATACAGCAGTGATTTGGTTTGCTTCATTTGTTTGGATTAAAATATTTATTTTTTCTTAAAGTGCTTGAAATTTATTTTCAGTACTTGTATTTATTGGGGATTTAATGTGACAGACCAATACAGTAAACAACTGCAAAATGGAGGAGAAATAATGCAGTTTTTTTTAGGAATACAGGGAAACATTTTAGGATAAAAAAAATAAAGCAACATTATAGTCATAATTAATTAGTGTATGTGTTCAGATGAGGCTCACACCTTTAGAAAATAACTTAAATGACTATTAAATATACTTTTTATTGAGCCTGATTTAATAGTTCAATAATTAAAAGATATTTTCATCAAATATTATTCAAAAAGCATCAGAGTATAACTAAATGCTCGAAAAATATACTGTATGTAATTAATGTAGATCATGCGTTTCATTTACTTTTCATCAACTTTTCAACAATATTAAGATTTTTGCTAATCTACTGGTCAAAAACTGACATCACAATAACTTGAGGCAAAATCTATTATATTGCAACAAAATATGTAAAATATATAAAATCATGATCTAATCACTATTCTTATTTAATGTATTTTATTGTGATGTGACTGACCAACACAAAGTAAAGTACAAATGAAAAGTAAAAAGGAAAACTTGTTCATTTTGATTCAACTTCACGATTTAGCAGTACATAAACATCATAACGTGACAAAATGTAAAAAAACATAAAGCATTAATATGTTTGATGAGTTTTGTTTTTTGTCATTTTCAGCTCCATTTGTTCATCATAAAAAGTTCTTTTATTTCACTTTACAAATTATTATATTGCTTTGTTGTGATTGCTTGATGAAAACGAAAAAAAATTATATTTAAAAGTGCTACAATTGATCCAAACTGCCAAACTAAATAACTGTATAGATTTTTAAAACCTGTAATAGGGAAACATATCGTGGAAGATACAACTAATAAAATTCAAAATATTCAATATGAAATCAATGTGGATTTTTTTAAGGGCTTAAAAACCAGAGTAATAACATTAAATTATTAATTTTTGCGATTTATTTTCCACCCCTGCCTGTTGTAGGGTTAAAAAAAAGTGCTTTCCCCTGAAACAAACTAAATATTTGACATTCTCGAGTTCAGAGCAGCTTTTGTTGCTATTTTAAATAACAAGACTCTGAAAAATCTGATTTGATGGACTTAATTTGAAATCCCATGCCAAAGCGCAGCATCAGCGACATGCAGCATCGTCCTTTAACAGCAGCCTCAGATACTCTGGGCCGTCGTGTCACTGTGACTTTAATTGAAGTGAACTTGCTGCGGCTCGGTTTAGCTCAGCTTCTGCATGTATTAATGAACGCTTTTAGGCTGCCTAATGGAAAACATTAACATTATTCATAATTTAAGCTTTAATGCACTTGATCTGTTGGAAATTCTCCAAAAGAGTGAGGATGTTAACTCTAATGCAGACACTTGACACTGAGATGGCGAGCTCTGTCGCTTCAATTATACATTATGGTGCAAAAGTTTTAAACCAGTGCTAATTTTCAACAGGCCACCTCCAGGCAGCCATCTTGATGAACAGAACTCCAGGCTTCCTGGAGGCATTTTGAGGTTTATTTTTTTATTATTTCATTAGTTTTTAAACTGGTTCATCTATAACAAATCTCCACCCAGCAGTTTGGTAAACACTTTTTATACCCAAAATGTTTATTTTACTAGAAAGGTAGCATTTTTCTCCCTCCTCCCAAAAAAAAAACACTGGTTGTCAAGACAACCAGCTGCTTGTTGTCTTGACAACGAGCGGAATGTCAAGACTTTTTGCAATTTCATCAAAAAACTTCAACAACAAAACTATTTACCCAAACAAATGTATTAATCTGTTTAGCTTTTAAAGAAAATATTCCTGTGAGTTTTTAAATGCATCGTTATTTTAAGTGTACAAATTAGTATTTTCTTGATCGGATGAAAAAGGCCCTAATGCTAATTGTTAGCAATGAATGGGATTCTCCATAAAACTTAGCACAAAGCTAGTAGTAACCAGCTACTAGTAACATCTATTGGTAACCAAGCATTATTTTACAGATGCTAATTGTTTTATTATAAATGTAGCTACATCTCATTAAATTGGAAAAGTTGGTTATTATAGTAACTAATTTCTAAAACTTAAAAATTCCATCCATCCATCCATCCATTTTCTTGCACCCTTGTCCCTTAGAGGGGTCGTGAGGGTTGCTGGTGCCTATCTCCAGCTGGCGTTCCGGGCGAGAGGCAGGGGTCGCCCTGGACAGGTCGCCAGTCTGTCGCAGGGCAACACGGAGACACACAGGACAAACAACCAGGCACACACACACTCACACCTAGGGCCAATTTAGATAGACCAATTAACCTAACAAAACTTAAAAATTAGATAATATAAAAATCGGTTTCTCAGAAAATCGTACTATTACATCAGAAAATGGAATATAAAATGACACAGAAATGTTAGCCAACTGAAAACTTGATAAAATCCAGTGGATCAACAGAAAATCACCACCATATGGAAACAGTTTTGATTCTGCGTCCGTTCACTCTTCCTCCAGACTCTGAGGCCTTCATGTCGGCATACAAAGCAGATTTGTTTTAATCTAAAAGTGAACGTCGGCTAAAAGAGTTTGAACCCGAGTTGTGTGAAACATCTATTGGTCCGAACTCTTGAATGTGCCTTTCTTCTAAATCCACTTAAGTTATTCGTTTTTCCTTTGACTCATTTTTGTATCAATATCCTCGTACGCAGCTCTTTTTTATTTTTTACCAGGCAATTGTCAATACAGAAGCCATAAAACTTGTTTTAGATAGTCTTCTATAACTTTCCAATTGTCTGAATAATTTAATTCTTATGTTTTATTGAGACTCAACCATAATCAAAATTCTAAAATAATTGAACTCCTTCACAAGTTTCAACTTCTTAACTGCTGAAGTAAATTAACCATTATAAGATAATTGAATATTATAAGCTGCCTCTCTATTTTAAAGTATGTAGCAAAGTCTTACAGTGCATGTTCAATCTAAAACATGTTTTATTTGATCTTAGTGTAGCTACAGTTTTCCAATGTTTTCATATGAGAAGCACAAGAAAAACAGACTGAAGCCGCAAAGTTTCCCCCTCCATGTTGTTTATCGGTCAGCCAGACTCTAAGAACATTGACAGAGAAAACCGAGTCTTCTTAAAGTTATATTACCAGTGAAGACATTAAATAATCCTTAAAGCTCTGCTTTGACAACTCAAGGTACAATATGTCTACCTGTAACTGTTGTCAAGGGAAATTTCTACCCAGATAATCTGGTTTTACTCCAACACCAGCAGAGAAAGACAATCACCTCAGAAAACTATTTTTGTTCTGCACAAATGCGTTCCTGAAAAGGAGGCGCACCTTGTGTTTTAAACGAATCAGAGGCTCTGCCTGGTTTTTAAGTGGCTCATCCAGGATTTACACCAAGCCCTTTTCTCACTCTAAGTGCTTCCACTCGCTCAGACTGACAGCTGATTACCAGATGTTTTACTCAGAGAAAGGAGAACATGAGCTTGTGTCTGTGCATGAGAAGCAGCCGCTCCTGCCTGCATCACTATTACTGGAGACGAAGTAAAGCATCACTCTGTGTTCCTGATAGCACAGCTACACACATAGCAACAGCTGACAGTTTGCAGAACAGGCTTTTATTGTCCTTTCCTGGTTTATTCAGAGTCAGAGCTGTGATTTAATCACTGTTTTCAGATACAGTGATCAATAATGACTATTGCTGAAGTTGTTTGAACACAAACTAGTGAGGCAAGTTACCAAATTATGAGTTGATCTAAAGTTTATTTCTATGATCCATCAACTAACAATTAATTGGCAGGCAAACTTTTTTTTTTATCCATCTACATTTTCTTATACTGAATTTTAAGACTCTAAAGTCTTACTGACTGAATAAACAAAGAATTTTAGTTAAACTTAGACATATTTATAAAATATAAAGACAGGAGCCTCCTAAGTTACTATTAAGGGTTAAGAAATATTAATTCTGTAATATTTCTCTATATGACAGAAATACAGTCTGTGGTTGCTCTTAAATTATTGTTAAAACTTCGCTCCACTACAATATTCAAAATCTAAAATCAATATTGCTTCTCAGGATCGTGGCTTTTTTTCTGTCATGTTACAATTTATCTGCATCATCCCGTTCGCTTGGTTCGCTACCACATCCTCGCCTTTGTACCACATCAGTAATTTTTGAAATAAAAAGTTGACGCTGTTCCGCCATGAAGCTCGGCTGAATAAAGTGAAACTTCAGGAGCTTGACGAATATTTTTATTTCAAAACAAAACCGTATAAAGAGCATTTTGCATCTCAAACTAGATTCTCTTCTGACCATTTTTCCTTCTACTTGTGGTATTGTCCATAGACATTAATACGTAGACGCCTCATGGAGGCCGAGTCGTACGTAAAAGCGTCCGCCATCTTGTATGTGGCAGCAGGGCGATCGGAGCTCCTTAGGTTCTGTGCTGTGTGGATTTATTTCAACTGTTTTATGAAACAATTTGGATCCATTCTCATTACCTTCCCCAGGTTAAGGATGAAAGATCAGAATTACTTGACTTTGCAGCCAGAAATTTGCTTGTAAACGACAGTAAAATATTTCCTTTGTTGGCCCAAAAAAAACACTGATTGTTAGCATAACGGCTAACGTTTTCATACTGTTTTCTAATAAGAGAGCTGATGAGAAACCGCTGTTAGAGGAGAAGTTAATTAAAAACCGGAGGATTTAGTGAGTAAAGATCAGTCAGGATCAGAGCTGGAGCTGCTGGTCTTCAGTCTGTTTCACAGCTCAGCTTCAC
>CAEGAF010020243.1:0-11073 GCA_903067075.1 Micropoecilia bifurca | reverse complement strand
GTTCCTGCTCTGAATAGTTTGATACCTTTTTAACCTGAACATCTGAAGGAATCACTCTAAGCCTGATGACCTGATCACTCTCCCAGCGAAGCAAGCAGTGAGGGAACAAGGTAACAGTTGAACGTTACGATGCTTGCAGATGAATATCGATTTTCTTCTAGGAAAGAAAATATTGATATATATCGTTATATTGATATTATTATACAGCCCTACTTGAAATTGAGTGTCTTTTTAAGAAACGCTTTCTCTTTCTGACTCGTCACCTATATCATGCTATTACATTAAGACATGATAAAAAGCTAAAGAAAGTTGGTTTTTAAGTATTTTGTATCCTCTACCTGGTTTAACTGTAAAGTGTCCCCACCGCATAATGCTTCCACCTTAATGTATTTCGCTTTTAGTATTTTTTAAAGGTTTTATTGGCACCAGATTTAGTTTTTTTACATTTTAAAAAACATGTACTTATTCTCTACTTTATCCCTCAAGTAAAACGGTTTGTGGTTGTTGCATCAAAAAGAGCATTAAAACATTCAAGGGGAAGTAATGTTTTTTGGAATGTGCATCTCGCTTGCGCCACATTCTGATGAATGAAATACTTTTCGTTAGGACAGAGTGAGCTAATGCTGTAGGCATGTTGGGTTCGGAAACCAATTAACCAAAACAATAAGCGGTTTGTAATTAAAAGATTTCACTGCTGCTTCTCAGAGGGGTTTGACTTTTGAGCAGCGACTGGTTTGCTTTTTGAGGACGGCCTCTGATTTAATCCGTATCATTACATTGAAAGTTAATGTTTTGTTTTATTTCCAACGGTACATTGCACCACTGCTTGTGTGCCCCAGTTCTTGCACTTTTGATACTTAACTGGTTTGAGTATTCACAGAAGTGTGTTTGAGTAACGTGCCTTGACAAAGACGTTTCATATGTTGGCTGTCTTGTTTTATATATATATCTATATAAAGAGGTTTCTGGTATTGTTGAAGTCGTATGGCTGGGAGAGCGGAGCTTTCCGTGTGTTTATATCGCCTGCCACAGCTGGGAGACTGAAGTGGTTCTCGGTTGAGCTTTTATTGCGAACTTGGACACACCATGAATCCGACCATCTGCAGGCTGAGCGAATCGTGTGCCTCGAAGCCGGGTGGAGCTCTGGAAAGTATCTGCTGGGTTTGATTTATGGAAACTTGACTTGCTGGAAATGCTTCTTATTGAACATTTTTTAATGGTACAAAACAAACGAGCCCTGCAAATAACGACGTTGTTACTGTCTGGATGTCGGGATATATTTTAATTACATTAGAAATATTTTTCTACGTCAACAGAAGCAGAAATTGTAGAAGGTTTAGCTGTTCCAAAGTGCTTTGGATGATTTTTTTTGTTGTTGCTTGAACTCCAGATGTTGTGAAATGCAGTAGGAGGTTTTCTTCTGTCTCTCAGCAGTAATGGATGTAGTAATGCTGGACAGCAGTAATTTATTAGTACATTAAAATGTGCAATATTACAGATAACACAGCTGGACAGGCAGCTTTTAGGCGACGGGATTTTAAATTTCAAAGACAATTTTTTGTTTCTTCAAGTGCAGCGGTGTGTATATCACAGTACTGTTCCTGACTCGTACCTTCTGTTTGAGGCAGAGTAAATACACTGTAATTTCGCTGACAGGCCCTTTTAATGTATTTTGTAGACACTTTTTCATCACATTTGCTTTGAAATACATAAAACCGAGGCGAGTCCTTTTATTTAACTGTAATTGGATTTAATATATATGTTGGAGACACTACAGCCGCCGTGGTGGTCCTCCGCATTTCTTTTCTGTTTTATTCACAGTGTGAACACAGAGCATTAAGTTCATTTTTATGCTTATTTTTTGAATATATCTGCTAACTTGGTGTGAATGTTTTCCTGAAGAGTCTTCCAGAGAAATCACTGTGAAATTATGAGGTTGAGATTACAATATGAAGTTACTAAAATGTGCTGTTTTCTTACCTTTCTGTCAGCATGAAAGGCCCGGATCACAAGTGTCAAACTCGAGGCCCGTGGGCCAAATCTGACCCTCCACAGCATTTTATGTGGCCCTGTAAATTCTAGACAAAACACTAAATGTGCTTAAATAGTATTTTATAAATCAAATCAATACAGTTTTTATCTGTTTACTGCCAAAATATATCAATCAGTCCCTCCATTTTCTTGCAAATTATTGTGGAAATTCACACAAAATCAACAAATTCCCACACTTTTTTTGTACTAATACTTAATTGATAGTTTATTCTAAAATGTTCTTACTTGTACTAAAAAGCTGCCTCAGTCTTTATTAATGTCAGCTTATAGTCAGTGATCTGTAGAGTGAGTGATAAAAAGTCACATTTACCACCATAAATATGGGCAAATATTTCCAAATTAGTATCACAAACACTTTGATTTTTATTGCAAAAAATCACAAAACAATCGTGAAATCCAGGAGGGACTGTAAAGATGTTCCATTTTAGTTAATTTTAAGAATTAATTGATATTTTAACAGTTTGTGAATGGGTTTTGTGAATACATTCTGGCACAATTGGCCCTTTAAGAGAATTTATAATCTTGATTTGGCCCAAATCGAAAATGAGTTTGACACAGCTGGTCTAGAATCAAGTGAGGCGTCGGATTAATTATCCTGTGTGGCTGAACGAAGGCTCCTTATGTATTTTTAATGATTTATTTATCTGTCACATCACCTGAATAACTGTATTTTCTGCTTCCATGACATTCTTTGTACACTCCATTTTTAAAGATCTTTTTACAGCAAGTTATGTTTTATTTTACCGTTTTTTTGTGGTCCTAAAGTTATTTTAATATGTTGAGTTCATTCCACATTTATTTCCACAAGAAGCTGAAGTTTTCCCTTTGCACCCCATTCACTGGTTTGTACTGTTTTCACACACATTGGTACTTTTTGAACCAAAGCGATATATTTTGGTTAATGCACATGACGTGTAACTGAGTGCTGTAATTCTCAATAAACTGTGAATCATTGTAATTTTTCTAAATAAATAATTTTAAATATTTATCTGTGTGTTTGTCAAAATTCAAAATGGTAAGAGCTGTAAAAATTGCATATTTTTCTGAAAATGATTTATTTTAACTTTTTTGTGGAAAACATGAAAATAAAGACAAAAATTAGTTTTTTATATATATTTATATGTAATAGGGTTTTGTTTTAACAATATTAGAAATGTGAAGTTTGCAGAAATGTATTAATTTTTTTTAATTTATTTTGTTTGGTCAACAAGTCATGCTAGCCCTTAAACGTGCTAACTGCTGCTCTTGGTGGTTACCGTAGCAACCGGTAACTGACAGGCTCCTCCCCCTGTTTTCAGTTGCTGTTTGTAGCTCAGGGGCAGAAGCTGCTGGACTGGAAATCAAGTTGTTAACCACCAACTTGATTTCCTAGTTTGTTAGAATAAATACAGAGAACTTGAATGAGCCTGTCGTGAGGTTGACCTACTGGACCTGAGACGAACACAGAAGGGTCACACCTGGTGCCGTGACCCGGATTCTAACCGGGGATTCCTGCTCTGGAAATAATGAAGAGCCCACTGCACTGAACCCCATTGAAAACCTCCTAGTTAATCCACCAAATATTGATTTCTGAAGTCTTCCTAAGTTAAAACATTTGAATGGTTTTCTTTGAGGTCTGAAAGCACAGCATCTTTCTTGTTATTTTGACCAACTCTTTTTCTGCAAATAAATACTAAACCTTTGCTTGCAATATCAGAGACATGTTGTCAGTAGTTCTTAGAATAAAAGAACAATGTTCATTTTACTATACCTATAAAAAGTAAAATCAGAGAAACTGATCATTTTAAGTGGTTTCTTAATTTTTTCCAGAGCTGTATGTGTGTAGATTTATTTTTATTTTTACCCACAGATTTCTTTTTGTCCTTTAGGTGTCAGCACAAGTACGCGCTTCCTCCAGGTTTGCACTCCGTCCGTGACTGCTGGTTGTAAAGATGAAAACTGCAACTGGACAACATCTGAGAATCCCCAGTTTTATTTGACATAAAAATGTGATATTTTTTCTAATCCTCTGTCCTGAGCAGGCTGGTTCTGTCAGATCCGACATTCTCCTGATGTCTGGGTTGGGTTAAAAACAGGGAAAAAATGTTGCGACCTTAATTACAGCTTCAGTTATTTCGAGGGTCTATGTGCACTACCCTTAGGCATGCTGTAAAACCACATAACTACAGAGCAGCAAGGTTTTAATTGTAAGTCATTATTTTGTACTTCATTTTACGCTGAGTCCCAGGACTTTCTCCTCCCTCGTGGGCAAGCAGTCTCAAAGTCGACTGGCACTTTAAAACTATCTATCTATATATCTGTATATATATTTTTTTTAATTTTATTTTTGTTCCCTTGGATGGCACTGAAACAAAACTGGTCAGATTGTGGAACATATTTTACATTTTAGAGGTTTTACTCGAATAGCTTGTCCCGGATGTTATTGCGATAAACGATGATATTGTTTTATTGGAACCATTTCCTAGTGTTGGTACTGGGATAAAAATGCAAGAACACATTTTTAAAGATAAGTAAACTTTAAATTATAATGAACATTTAATACTGGAACTGGAAAACATTTTAAATAGATAAAACGTCATAGACAACAAATAAAAGACTGAAGAGTGAAGACTTTTCTCATCCAATTTTGGTAAAAAGAGAGAAAAACGATAATCATGCAACCAGAAATTATTTGTCTTGTTTTAATTTATCTCAGATTAATTAATTTATTGCTTATTTCCACAGATTTATGAATTAGTAGTAAAAAAATGACACCACAAACTGAAGTGACGTCTGGACTTTGAGACAGATTTTGTTTTTTTATCTAAACTTTAATAGCTTTTGTATTTACCATATTTGACATTTATAAAATCTGTTCTAACAGAGGAATATTCACATCATCGTAAGACTTATATACAACATGTATGCTCTCTGTGCTCCCTCTCTGCGATGGTCCATTTCCATTTCTGTCGGAAACTATGAAATTTCTCCCACTGAAATCCAGACAGGAGCTTGCATCACCGCCATCTTACACGCTTTTTTCCCTTCAGGCTTCAGCTTAGAAATATTTGGTTGACAGAAAAGAAAAAAAAGGCAGATATTTCAAACTGTGGCCAGTTGGAATATGTGGGTTTTACTCATAATGTACTAAGCAAAAACAAGCGCGATGCCATGGAGAAAAGATCCAAAAAATGAAGGACAGGATCTCTGATAAAGAGTTTGAGGAATCCCAGAAATGAGAGCAGCATGTTGGGAAGCAACAAAGGACAAATGAGTCTTTTTGTCATGCACACAGAGTTATAGAGTAAAAAAAGTACTTTTTTCCCCTCAGCTGTCTGTACCTTACTTTGAGTAGGAGTTTTACTTTTACTCCCTATCTGCACTTCCTACTTTAATTATGAGAGAAAACATCAATCTCACGCATAAATCCCAGTAATCCACCATTCAGTTGGATCCAACCAAACAAAGCAGCAGAAGAAGAAGAAAAACAAAATGGAGGCTTTGACCTGAGTAACATCGCAAACAACCGGAACACATTCAGAGACGCAAAACATTCACCATCTGTAGCCTTGTTTTAAAAAATCAATTCGCTGTTTTGTCCAAAATAAATGATCCTGATGGAGATTTGGTTTGAAGAAAACCTAGAATGATAAGTTTTTTATTCATTTTTATTTTTCTATGCAAACAGAGCATGTTGTGAGCAAAAGTAAAAAAAAATATGATGGCTAGTATTTTGTATGACTGGGACGTTTTTACTATTTTAGTACATTTCAAAACTTCAACCTGTACTTTTACTTTTACTAGAGCACATGTGTCAAACTCGAATAGCCTATGGCAAATATTCCCAAATTAGTCCCACAAACAATAATGACATTTTGGACGGACTGAAAAGATGTTAAATATTATTATTTAATTTGAAGAATTTGTTGATATTTTAACAGCTGAACGGGTTTTATCCGGTCACATTCTGGCACAACCGGCTCTTTAAGTCTTCATTTGGCCCAAAATGAAAATGAGTTTGACGCCGCTTTACTTTACCGTTTTTTCACACAAGTCTCTGTTTGTTACTTTAACTCGAAAGAGAATAAAGAAACAAAATCACGAAGGATTTGTTTTAGTACGAATTTTCTTCTTTTTTTTAGCATGTGTAACAAGGTTTTACCTTAAAAATATTATAAATGTGAAGTTTGTCAGAATTTATTTATTCTTTTAATCTGTTTTGTTTAATCAATAAGTTGTTTCTCCTGATATTTATTGGCGTATTAAGTTCTGATGCGCTGCTCAGGGCGGTTGGTGGTTACCATAGCAACCAGTAACTAACCAATACGTATCCAATTCAAATGCGACCATAACGTCCAGGTCTCATTCATCTGAACTGAACGTCACTGATTCTCAACAAATCTCACTATTCTGGGTCCTGATACGAGCAAGTGGGAAGAAAAACAACAACCATGATGGGCAATATGAGGATTAAGTTGTTAATATGTTGCTCCGGCCAGATAACAACTTCAAATATGTAAGCTAAGCTCCACCATTAGCCTCCATGTTTACTTCCTCAAACACTGAGCTCTTCTTCTTCTTCTTATGGTGGTTGGCAGAACGCTGATGCTACAGCGCCCTCTACTGCGCATGCGGGACACTGCCAGGTCGTTTGCCCGTTCACGCTGCAGATCACATACAGGTCCATTTACTGGCAGTGTGAACGACCCAGCAAAAAAAAAACGGAATTGCCAAAAGATCGGAATTGAGTCACTTCAGGCTGCAGTGTGAACGCACCTTGTTTTCGTTACAAGTAATACATTTTAACATATATTTTAGACAAATGCAACCATATGCTGCGTTTTACGAGTAACTTTGCTATGTTTTCTATATGGTTTTAACTGGTATTGTTTTTAATATTGTGCATTTTAGCTATATTTAGTTTTACAACTACTGCTAACTAATGCTAACTGCTCACTGTGAGCTATTGTTTTGTGATTTCTTTAGGGTTATTTACTATATTTTATGTATGGGGTCAGAAGCTGATTGATGTTAACCACCAACTTCCTCTTTTGTTAGAATAAATACAGTGAACCTGAAGTCGAGCTACTGGACCTGAGACGAACATAGACGGTCACACAAAAAACCCGCATGTATGTAATCGTCCAGGTCTGTATTCAGCTCAGCACACCAAGCTCCTGTGTGATTTCTCACAGGATGGCTACAATTATTGATGACAGAGGAGAAGATTGCTATGCATGGCCGGTACAGGATGCCATCAGAGACGGTGATTGGGAACCTTTTGAAAATGTCAAAGTGACACATGATTATGAATATTAAACATCCATGTATGGAGCATGGTTACTTGAAAGGGGGAGGGAAATCAACAGTCGGAGGCCTGGATCTCATTGCAAACCGTTGAAATATGGTAGAACAGCAACGACTGAATATATCAAATAGATTAACAAAAGCGTCATTTGTTAACACCAAATGGCATATATCATCATTTTTAATAATTATTTTTCCTTTTTATGTATGTTCAGGCTTGTAACTCACAATATTTCTAATAATAGACCCACAAGTTGCCAAAAACTGTTGGCATAACAGTTGTAGTGCTTAATTCAGACATCAGGGCTTAATGCTAAAGCAGCAATAAGACTGATGCTCAAAAAGTAAAAATATTTATATGCCAATTTATCCAGTGAGAAAGAGCATCTAGCGAACCGGCACCTTGTGGGGAGTTTAAAAGCTCTTCCTCATGATCCTAGACAATGTAACAGACGCTGTACTTTAAAACGTAACAATTCTGACACAATTTTGATGAATAAACTTTGATCTGAACATATGTACAAATCAAAGTAATAATGTAATAAATATATTTCAACAACTTTGAAATATTACAAAATAGTTTTACAGGTTTTAAAGTGAAGAAATGAAGCTGATTTTGTGGAACTTGAAATTCTGTCAAATCTCCAAAGTGTGTGTCATTTCTGGTGTGGATGGGTAAACTTTTTTCTTGTATTCATTGTACAAAGTTTTTTTAAGTGTATGAAGGGCCAATCCTGCCATTATTAAGAATGAATGAAAAATAATTGACTAATTAAAATTATTATAGTACTAAAAAACAACTTGACAAATAAGTTTGCCATTAAATGTAACAAAATAATAATGAAAAAAGAGATTTATTCAATAATTATTAATTTCTGCAGGGCTCTTTGGCAATTACTTCTAATGAGTCACTTATTTCTATATTTAATCTTAAATATGGCAGGATTGAACCTCCAGATATTTTTTTAAAACTCTATTCTTATTTATATACGTTACATGCCTTTTATATTTCTATATTTTTGTTTTTTAAATATATTTAAATCACACAGTGAGAATATATTTTCATCAGGATTTATGCAACAATTTCACTATATCTAGATAAAATAATATTAGTAACATTTAGCCTCGTGTTTTGCAATAGTGGATTAGCAGCTAGTGGATTGGCAGCTACTGCATTTGGCCCAATGTGGTGATTGATGGCCACTTTAATAAAAACAAAGCACAGCCTTAAATCGAGAACAATTATTTCCTGAATTATTAATCAACGATGAGCCAACTGTGCAACAGACAGAAGGAGCTGCACAGTCATTTATTTATTCATTCATTCAGAGGCGCAGTGATTAGAGCAGAACACTAAATTATGTGTTAGCTTGTTTTTTTCATCTCTATCCGATAGTTAAAGGTAACCTCTGTTGTAGGAAGCAGTAAAACAAAACATGGAGCCTTCCTGATCTGACATGTTTTAGAAAAACTGGAGCAAAATCTGTGCTCTGTGCGGAATGAGGGTTAGGATTCTTGTAATATAAAACAAACAACAAAACAACCCCAACAAAACTGTAAGTGTTTGCTGGGATTGACAAAAAAAAGAAAGTAATAATACCCTTTGTAGTCCATAGTTTTCCTTTTTTGTCTCATTTAAGCCACAAGCATGTATGTACTGGGATTTTATGACAGCCTGTTGCTGCAAAATGAAGGTAAAATATTTAAATTCAAAGTTTATAGTGCCTTCATATATACTACTGTCAACTCTTATCATCCTAAATAAAATCTATTTCAACCAGTTGCTCTCAAAAGTGACCTAGTCAGTAAATAGAGTACATTTTATTTGTTGTTTTACTCCTGTTCTTCAGTGAGTATTAGTGAACAGTTTTATGAAGAGCAGCTATAAAGTTATGGAGAAACCCGAAAAGGGTTAGAATTTAAAATAAAGTCTTAATAACACCTACTGCCATTTTATATCACAATCAAGTAACTATGTAACCCTCAGTTTCTATAGGAATCCTGTAAATATCTATTGAGTTAAAAGAAATTAGTTTTTTAATTTAACGCCTTGAAATTGGGTCTCTGTCTCTTTAAAAAACTCCACCTCCAGGAAGACATGCTTCTCTGTTAACCCTGTAATAATGTTTTTACCAGGGTTTCACTGAGAAGTGGCTCAGATAAAGAGCTGCTACAGAGTTTGCTAATTGCTGCTATAGCTAGTCTGAAGGAGCTGCTCTGTGAGGCGGAAGCTGAGAGAACTGGAAGCCGTAGCTCTGAGGAGGAGCTGCGCCTCGGGGGCGGGGCTTGGCCTCGGAGGCGGGGCTTGGCCCAACCAGTAGTTCCCATGGAGATTAAAAGATTTCTCAAACATACATGAAAGAATCGCAGCAAAACACAAGGTATGTTTATTGTACCTTGATGATGTAAAGACAAAATCTGCCCCTTTAAATTAAATTTGACTTAGTAGTTTGACGCCTTGAAATTGAGCCTCTGTCTCTTTAAGAAGCTCCTGCTCTTTCCCACGCTCTTCTTTCACACCATTGCTTCTCGTTTCACAGTTTACAGCTGTTTTTAGGAGAGTCAGACTGTGGCGGCATCATGCTGTGGGGATCCTATCAGCTGGTGATGGGAAAATAGACTGAGCTTAAATTTAAAGAGAATATTAAGATATGAAACTTAAAATTCAATCTGATTGAGCTGGTGGAAAAAGAATAGGCAAAGATTTTATTTTTGAGATGTGACTCAGACTTTATTTTGAGATTATCTCCGAAAAAGAGAGTGTCTTTAGTCAGAGGCTTTTTTAGATTCACTGTAATACACACTGCTACAGGAGATGTTTCCTGCCTACAGCCATCACTGTAGGCAGGAAACTACAGATTATTCAGAGAGACTCTGAATAATCTGTAGTTACAGCAGCATTTAGTTTCCTTTTGGGATTGAAAAGGTATTTTTGAATTTGAGACATATTTGCAGCAGTATTCCAGTATTTATTTGTGATAAACTGTAAAAACAAGGCATCATTTTGCTCCTTCTTTTCAATACACTACACTTTGCTGGTCTGTCATATGAAATCCCAGTGAAATACGTTAATATTTGTTGTTTTAATGAAAAATGTGACTAAATTCAAGGTGCATGAAAGGTTTTAAACCAGGCAGCTGAACATCAGAAACAGCGACGGTAACCGAATAGAAAGATTTAACTGCTAACTGTTTGGTCCCTGAACGTGTTAAAAATAAAAGAAGGAACCTCAGACAAAATCTTTGAAACCTCTCGCCGTGTGAATTTAGGGATTTTCCTGCAGCGGAAAAAGCCGTTAGTGACTAGACTGGCCTTGTACGATAGTGGAAAATATGAACATGAGGGAATCAGAGTAAAAGTTTTCATTATTAATTTCCATTACTGCTCCTCTAACTTGTGCTCTTAAAATTTACCGTGTCCTTGTCACGTATTTTCACGCCTAACCCAAAAAGACTGCAGCCGTCGTCTGCAGCTGTGTTTGTGTGGCAGAAGTTTCTGCCTGGATTTCGTAGATAAAAACCTACAAACCAAAATAATGCAGGTCTAGTTTTTCCCACCAACTTCTCTGATTCTAATCCACTAATTTTACTGGATCAGCTTAGCGGAGCTGTGTCACCTTAATGTGCTCAGTCATGTGCAAAATGTTACAAGTATGCATGCAAACACACACACACACACACACACACACACACACACACACACACACACACACACACACACACACACACACACACA
>CAEGAF010020239.1:0-28002 GCA_903067075.1 Micropoecilia bifurca | reverse complement strand
TATCTAATTAAGTTTTAGCAAATTCTACCACGATAATTATGTGAAATTAAATGAATTATATCCCGTTACCTTTACTGAGCTCTTTGGTTCCTCCTGTCAGTCTGTAGTTTCTCATACTGAGGTCATCAAACCAAAGTTCAGATCCACCATGACCAACTGACACCTGCTGGTTTGCAACCAGCTTCTGACTGAGAAACCAGTAAAGCTGCTCCCAGTGTCAGAATCTCACTGAGGAAGAAACTGGAGCAGGTTTTCTGTCATTTTATTATTTCTGCTATAACTGATGTATATTCACATTTAAAATAAGTCAAGAGTTTAATAAGCAATTTTTGTGTCTTTGTGTCGTGAGGTAGATCCCAGGCGGCTGGTGAGAGAAAAAGTAGATCTTGGTCTCAAAAAGTTTGAGCACCCCTGGTCTACTTTATGTAGATATATTGTTTTTATGGTTATGTATATTTGACCTTTTTTTATAGTCTCTATCTTATTTCTATTTTTATTATTATTGTTTGTCACTTTGCTGCTGACACACCTGGATTTTCCCCCTAAGGGGCAATTAAGGATAATTCTGTTCTTTTCTAACTCGTCTCTCTGAAACCAATTAAGACTTTCTGTTGGCTTTGTGTTTGGGACTCTTGTTTTACTGGGAAGTCCAAGCATGTTTCAACCTCAGATTCTCATTAAAAAAAGTTTCCCAGTACATTTTTTTCTTCATCCATCTCTTAATCACACAAAGTCTGCCAGTACCACATGCTGGAAGACGGCTCACCCGCCTGATGTTCCCACCGGCAACTTCACTTTTATCATGTTTTTTCTTGTTCTCCTTTTTTGGCATGTTCTGGTCAGCCTCATCTGACCAGACTGTGTTCTCAGATTTATACCTTGCTTGTCCAAAGATTCTGGAAATTTGTAGAGTTTATAACTCTGGCTCTAGCCAACACCACCGGTGTGTTCAGCTAATTACTGTAAACCACTCTGTGCAAAACTTTGGTAATGAGGAACCTTTCTAATCAGCTTCCTGTTAAAGGGATCATACTATGTAAAATATGATTTAACATTTTTTTAGTTTTACATCATGTTATATTGTTGTTATATTGTTGTTGTAATTTATTAAAAACACACCTGGAGTGTTTTGATTCTCCCCCTCGACTTCCCCACTCAGCTCCTACAGACTAGCCAGTGCCAATTAGTAAACACCTGGTGGAAATGTGAATCTAAGCTCATAATCTGAGCTACTTCTCAGAGCAACGCTGGTAAAAATGTTGTTAAAGGGTTAATAGAGGAGCCATGTTGCGATGACTTCCTGAAGGCAGAGTTTCAGAAAAGGACAGTTTAAAAAGACAGAGACCCCAATTTGAAGGCGTTAAAATATGAAGTCAAATTTCTTTTAAGTGATATTTTCTGTATATAGCATTTTTATAAAACCTGAAGATTACATAGTTGCCTGATTCTGCTATAAAATGGCACAATGTGCCAAGAAAAGACATAATACAGCCCCATTTATGTAAAACCAACTTATATGGAGTTGTCTGGATATTTGCATGAGTTCTGTATCTATTCACAGTACAATTCCACTGAACCCGTGGAATAATTAACCTTTATTTTGTTTATGTGGATTACATAGATTGTTGTATATTTAGACTTTCTTTTTTTTTGCTCCTAAAACACTTTAGCATGAATACCATGAGTTTAATAAACGCTGTGAGGAAATGGGGGTGGAGGTAGTACATATTTTAAAGTATTTTCCTCTAAATTGAAGTCTGCTTGAAGGTGTTGAAATGAAACATTTAATATACAGTCATTTTGTGCCTTTTTACAACATTTTATGTTACCATCTCTTCAGGGCCGCCATATACACTATATTAATGTGGTTATGTCAATGACATGATGCATAGTACTGCACTCACCACACCAAGACAGGATAATATTTTAACAGCATGTTGGTGGAAACTAAGACATTTTCCTTTTGTTTGTGTATTTGTTTCCACGCAAAAAAATTGACTAAATGCTTCACAAACTGAGTTTCAGAGAATCTATCATCACCGCTGTTTGACTGACCTACATATTGATATTTTCATATTTCTCTTACTCTGAGCCTTAATGACTAAAAACATTCTTAAAATGGCGAGGTCTCTTGGTAAATCTCACAGCACTAAAGCGCCATGTCCTGTCCAACTTAAATCTGTTTAAGATAGTGCTGACTAATTACCTTAACCATGTGATTGTATCTACAGAATCAAGTTTAAACTATTATCATGAGCTCCGGTTATGGTGGAGAGAGCTTGGGCTAAAATACTAAAATAACGGATATTAATTGTATAACAATAGTTACAAGCAAGTATGTCGTCACTTTGTTGCCGTTTTCACATCTTAAAGAGAAAATCACAGCAAAATGACATTTTTATAGCTCAAGTAACCAAACTATTACCATCACAATACCTCCTTCAAAGAAAGCAAACAGTCCCTTTAAGACCAGCTTAGAAAACATGAAAACATCTAGAATGTTCCAACACCTGCCACGTTCACGCCTCAGCTGTAATTTATTCAGACTGGCAGTCAGTACAGGTACAGTATGTTCCTCTTGTAGCCACTGCATATTTTCTTTATAGTCAGTAATTTGTGTAATTATCTTGGCCTCGATTGAGATCCAACTAAAGAATCGGTTCTTCTGAACAGTCTTAACATCCCGCCCCTCCTCTCACCACTAATGCACCATGAGCATGTGTGGCACAAGCAGTAAATGAAACTGAAAAGAGCAAATTAAATTAGATTCAGCAGACATCAAGGTCATAAAAACAGCTCAACCCTTTGACAGTCATCCTTCAGCTTTTTTTTATATGAGTTTCTCTAAGAGCAATCAATCACAGCCTGACCGTAACTTAGGCTGTCACATAAAAATATTCACTCCACATGACATTTTCATTTCACCAAATTACATGGAACTAATGGCATTTTCACTTCAAAAGCTAAAGGAGAAAGTTTGGCACATTCGCCAGTCGAGGATTGCTTTTCTTGAAAATAAAAGGGGAAAATAAAATAAAATAAAATGGATTCTAACCGAACTAGCGACAGGGCGGCGGTGGGAATGTCTTCGCTGCATACTGATGCTCCCTGACTGTATGTGAGATGAGAGGCTGCAGACGCAGAAGAAACACACAGTAATAATGAAAACGTATGAAAATACAAGCAAAGCTGTATTTCATGTGTTTTTCTTTTTTTTCCAAATTGCTTTCCTTACAATTTATTGATACGTGAGTAACTTCCATCAAAAAATATGACTTATTCATACATTGAAAAACCAAACCGGTTCTTTCTCTATTGGTTTCCGGCTCCAGATTCGACCATCCTGATCTTAAATTCCTGGTTCGCAACAGCAGACGTGTTTTGGGACGACATTTTCTGCGATTGGTCAGGAATCTGGAGTGGGAGGGATGTAAGAGGAGTCCAAATAGTTCTGCTCCTCTGTTGTTATAAGGTGTGACATTTTGTGGCCAGACAGAACTCTGCTGCTGTTCTTGTCATGCAGAGTAAGGAACACGCTTCTTCGTTTTTGGGAATCACGAACGACATTTCCTTAAACCTGTGCGACGCTCCGGAGTGGTTGAATTGACCCCGCATGTGCTTTTCTCAGAGCTTTTTTCTCCCTCACTCTTTTATTTTTGTGGTTTCGGGAATTGACGATCTGACGGGACATTCCATGTCCTTTACAACAGAGACATTTTTACAGGGTAAAAGCTGAAAATTCAACCTAACTGGGGGAAAAATTGTGACATTTTTTCTATTTTTGTTTTCTGAAGTTAGAATGCTGCCAATAATTAATCCCTAACCTGTGGTTTTAAAATAGATATGAAGAAGACCATTCTTTGGGGGGTAGATTGGGACAAATGTAGTATTTTACACACTGAAGAACTTCCAAAACAAACCTTTCCTATTTCGTTTTTATATGCTACCATGAAGATAAAGAGCTACTCTGGATCCCTGGCCTTGTACAACAAACCTTTTTTTTATTTTTGTATAATTTCTTATTTTGAACTGTGTGTTGTCTCTCATGAGCTTCGGCAATATATTACCTAAAATCTATTTTATGTTCTTTTAACATCATTTTAAGGAAAGAAAAAAAAAAGCTTTAAAAATAACCGCCAAGAAACTGTCTGCCAGCTTTATTGTCACAAGAAAAGATGACATGTGGGAGGAGAAACTCAGTGTTTTGGGTGAGTAATGGACTGACTTAGCTTAATAAAGCTGTAACGCTCCGCTCTCAGCTCCGTTGGCGATCAGCAGCTGTCTGAAAAAAAACGAAGACAACAGCTGACTGGAAGCATTCAAGCAAATAAGTGGAACAACAATCTGAAAGGAGCCTGAGATTGTTGCCTCTTTACAGGAAGTAGACAGAGACAACCCGTCACACGGAGCATGAACTCATCCTGTTCAAATTAGATCCTCTCCTTTGTAATGCCTCAAATTACAACTTTAAATCAGACATCTTGTGTTGAATGTTTCATTTTTATTTTTTAACAGCTACCATTAAAGTCTACTTTCATGGCGGATTTTAAATTTCTCCTCACATTTTTATAACAGTTTCCTGAGGTGAGAAGCTTATGCAAAATTCCGCGTTTTGTATAAATGTTGAAACAAAAGGCGGTTTGTCACTGAATAAAAGTTGTCCGTCTCCACAACATTTAAACCGCACTTTCAAGAAATTACTTCAGAGCTTCAGGCTGTGAAAACTGTTGGTCTAATTAAATCAACGCACCCTTTTCCTGACACTCTGATCTCTACCTTTAGATCACCAAGGAGATCGTCTGGAAATTTTAGAAATTAAACTCAAACACATCTATCTCAATCACTCTACAAGTTATAATCTAATAAAACCTGTAAAAGGTTTCAGTTTTATATGCAATTAAATCTCAATTTATCTGAACTTCTGCCAGATTTTACAGTTGATTTTAAGTGAATTCAGAGTTTTATCACATTTGTCTGCCCAACAACACACAGTGGAGCAGAAACATGAAGGAAAAATATGACATGACATTTAAAACGTTTTCATAGATACAAATCTGAAAAGTGTGGGAGACAGTTTTATCTACGACGGCACACTAGACCCATTGCAGATGAAAAAATAAAGGAAGAGGAAATGAAAAATGCTGACAATCTTGGGAATTTTATAGAAAAAAGAGAACATTTTTGATTTTGAAAAGGAAAAACTCAGAAATTATGTGATTAATCTGAGAAATGTTCTATAAAAACACATTTGAGCTTCAAAAGTTAAACATTTCTAAAACCTCTGGGGGGGTTTGAGAAAATTTCTCAGATTACTTTCAAAATGTGACTTTTCTTCCAAGCAAATGTTAACCTTTACAAACTCTGAAAAGTCGTTGTTTTAGGACGTTTTCTGAGATTAATCTCAATATTTCTTGCTGGATATTTACTGTCTTTCTAATCTATCGGCATCTATCTGAGGTCAAACTTTGTAGAAGCACTTTTCCCTGTAAATACAGTCTTCTGGAGCGCGCAGTTAGCAGCAGTCTGCACACTGAACATTCATCCATTTACATCAGAGATGTTCAAAACTTTGGACATTATTTTGTAATTTACTGTAACTCTGCTTCAAAACGTCTCCACAGCTTCCGTCCCTGAGCTGCTGCTGTTCACATCGCTGGGTTTTATTTAGGGATGTTAAAGTAAAAGGGCAAAATCATTTTTTTGTTGTTTCTCCTTCCAGTTTAGATTTACATTCTTGGTCACAGTCGTCTAAAATAAAATATTCCTAAATTTTTGGATGTTATGTAAAGAAATTGTACAAAATTCAATAAATATGAGTGAAAAGCAAAGTTCTGATTTTACACTTGGAACAGGAGAATGATTGTTTGGACTCTGAGCTTTTGCTGTGATGTCAGCAGCTCATTGATTGATGTTCACAGCTTGGAAGGACCTAAGAAAGTGACAGAGTCGTTTTGGCACAAATTTCCAGTGGAATATTACTGCAGACAACCTGGGATACATGCGCTAAAATAACAACAACAACAAAAAGTCTTTTAGGCTTTATAAAAATGTCTCCTTTTAGACCTAAAAGAGACAGATTCTCCAAAAACACTGTCTTAAATAGAGAGTAAACTTCTCAGGGTCTGTGAGGCTTGAGTGAAACGTCACCCAAATGAAGAATGGCGGCGATAGCCAGCTAGAGGACAGCTTCTTCACTCTCCCTGTTTTCTGAGCTCCATAAATCAAGCCAAGGTTCCTCCCTGATCCTCTGTGTGTCAGGCGGCGAGGTGACGGCGCCGGCGCTGGGATTTATCATTCCCAGATAAAGGCTCAGGCCACATCGGCGACACGCCGGCCGCGAGGATTTATGGGAACTGTGGCGTCGTGTGTGAGGTTCTTCACCGAACCCGGGTCACAATGCGACGCGCCGAGCGTCCCGAGCCTGGTCGTTTCATTTCTGTTGAATGGGAAGGAAAGAAAAGAAATGCCATTCAGATATATAAATCTAAACGGTATTCGGGTTTATTTTTACTTATTTGAATAAAAAATTGAATTCACTTGGTGTAGATCATTCTGTTAGCACTTTAAAAATGAGAATTAGTGTGCAATAAACATAAATATTAATATTGTGTAAAAAATTAAGGCAATTATTATTTAAACTAACTTGCAAATACGGCATATGGTTACTTAAAAACACTGCACCGATTACTTTGAAACATGAAAGTGACATTGCAAGGGAGAAAATAAATATAAATTGGGTTCATTTCAAATATAAAGGACACAAATGAAAAAGGGAGAAAATTTCTGAAAAGAAAACAGAGAGAGAGAAAACACAGGTCAACAGGCTGCCTCTAAACCTGCAGAAAGAGAAAAATGAGTTTATAAGGAGTGTATCTCTTCAACTTTTCTGATTTTAAACATTTATTTTACTAAGATGAAAAAAATCCATTGAGATTAAAAACGGTCTATTTCAAGTCTCAGTATTTGTGGCACCAACAAATACAACACTGAAGAATAAACACAAGAAAATGTAAAGCTATTAAAAAAGGTACATGGTGTAGAATCAACCTTTACAACTTCTAGTTTAGATTTAAAATCACTAAATGAGACGAGTCCAGTCAGACTAAGAGTTTCTTGAAACAAATTTGGCGCCAAAGAGACAGAAGCAGCAAATCACGTGAGCGAAAAAGACGAGTCAGCATTTCTCAGTAAACTGCAGTACCGCTGTGTGCCAGCAGGAGTCCGAGTAGATAAAACCTAACCAACGGGATTAAACCTGAATCCAAACAGGGTTACAACACAGTTCAGCTCCAGCTTCACTCACACCTTTGTAAAGAAAGTTTAACCTTTAAGTTGTGGTTTCTGTCTTGGGTCCAAAACATAAGAAAACCTTCACATGGTGACTCCGTTCTGTTCCCAAACCCCCCAAAAATAAAACAATTACTGTAATGTTTTACAACAGGAAAGAATTACTAAGCACCACATCCTTTGAACCACAAAAATAATCCTTCACATTTTCACACCTATTCATTGTAATGAAGAAATAGCTGGATGCTGACAGTTTCAAGCTTGTGAAATCTGTCTGTGGAAGAGCAGGTTTAATTATTTTAGATCATGCCGTTTAGTGAGACACATCTGCTGGAGATGAGGTGGCGAAGGCATCAGGGAGGAAGGGCCACCAGCCGTCTTTAAAAGCTCCACAGGGCTTCGGATTGCTTCTGCCTGGCAACAAAAAAAAGAATAGTTCTCATTGTGATGTTTGGAAAAGTTAAAAGTTTGTCAGTATTAAATCGCTTTGAAAATAGTTTAGATTTTTTTCCTCCAAATTTTAAGCAGGCAGAAGTCTGCTTTATACTTGGCCCGTCTTCGATTAGCCTCAGTCTCCTGAACCAATCAGAATTTATGCTAAATCAAGAGAATATTGTACTTTAAAGAATCTTAAAGGGCCAGTATTGTGTTTTCCAGACACATAAAGTCATATTAAAGCATAATCAAGTTACTGTTTCCTTGAGTCGTTATAAAAATTATGTATCAAACATGCCTTCAAAGAAATTTGACTTTACCTTAATTTACCTTTGCCTTGAAATAGGGCCCTGTCTCTTTAAGAAACTCCTGCTCTTTCTGAAACTCTGCCTAAAGGAAGTCATCTCAACATGGCCCCTCTATTATTGTTAACCCTTTAGTGATGTTTTTACCAGCGTTGCACTGAGCAGTAGCTCCCATAATGAGCTCAGCAGATGCAAAGTTCCACCAGGTCTTTGCTGACAGAGGCTGGCTAGTCTGAAGGAGCCATGGAACATTAAAGGATTTCTCAAACTCACATGACAGAATAAAAGCAACACTGCAGGTATGTTTTTGATGTTATAACATGATGTAAAGTTCAAAAAGGTCGACTTTACATAAACCGTCCTTTTACTGATTGTGGTAAACATTATTTTTCATAGGAATCCACAACACACAACCCAACCTGTGTTGTGAACCTCCTTTAACACGAATCTGTTTTTCATCTTGTTTTTTTTCTTTCTTACAGTAAAGGCGGTTTCGCCCACTGCCTCCTCATCCTCGTCCAGTGTTGCTCTCTCTTCCTTGTAAAGAGTCGTTTCGCGCTCATTAGCCGGTATCCTGAGGCACAGCTGTCTATTTTTTGCTTGTGTGGCGTTTGCAGTTGACCTCCTGGTGTTTCTCCGGCAGCCATCATTCTCCGACAGGCTTCCCGTTCTTCCTCTGGATCTTGCGCGGCTCCCGTTTCTGCCGTCGCCTTCGGACCAGCCAGTGCTGCAAATCTCTGACGTTTTTCGTGAACGTCCGCTTGTCGAATTATTCAGAGCCACGTCTTTACTAGGCAGCGCCGGTAAAGATGCAAGGGGAAATCCCGCAGGTTTTTTTTGTTTGCCCCGCAATAACTGTGTGTTTACCTTTCAGATGGGATCTAATTTGCTCACACATAACTCAATATATGTTCTATATGAGGCAAAGTGGGAAATAAGCTCTGTGTCCTGAGAGCCAAGCGCTTTTGATTCAGGTCACATGACTGCTGCCGTCTTCTTCTTCTTCTTCTCCTCCACATGTTTGGTCAGCAGAAACGCTTCATTTACTATCCCACTCATACTGTTTTGACAGTTGGGCTTTTGTTTTCAGCTGACTCAGCTTAATCTCTGCCTCATCAGCTGAGTCACCGAGGCGTTGGAGGACTTGGAATCATCTCTGCTGATCAAAGGTTCTTGACCATCAGCAAAAACAGAAACTTTGGCCAACTGCAGCAGGTGGACGATGCTTGGAGAGATGAGGCGTCTCCAAACTCATGCGGACACTTAAATCTAGCCGTGGCACCTTCTCTGTTTTGGGGGGGTTAAATCTATTTTAGGACTCTGCTTGTTATAAAGTCTGGTGGAAAAAAACAAAGCAATAATCCATATTTAGACATTGCCTTGGGGTATTTCCTGCATCGGCATTCGCTCATGGTGGTGCTGCAAAACGTTTTCCTACCTTCTCAGCTTTTCCACACTTTGCCACCATAGCTACAAACTTGATGTTTCTCCTTAGGCCTCTAATGAGCCACCATTTGATCCAGAGAGAGAACTGAAACATGCAGGATGTAGGATGTCCCTCCAGGACCGACTTTGAGCACCTTGTCTAGAAAGTCTGGTTTGTTTTTGTGGAGTTGTGAATGTGCAATTAGACTCTGATGCTAACCATAAAAAGCAAACTCTGATCCGCCTACAAACCTTGGTTTTGGTTTGGTTGAGGTGAACTTATTGGAGGCCACTTCAAAAGCAGGGAGTGGACTACAGCACTGGGCCTCCTGGGTAAATACAACCAACACAAACGTGTGAGCCTAGCACCAGAGTTAGAAATGGCTGGTGGTGTTTTACCAAAGACAAAAGGAAATACTATAACAAGATCAAATCTGATTCTAATCCATCTATGTCTCCATTTAGTGAAGAAGGACGTTGTGTTCATGTCTTCAGAGGACTTTGTGTCGTTTCTTTCAGTGGTTCTTGGTTCGGTCCAACACGACATCAATGAGATTGAGATTTTTTTTTTTTGCTTAAGCTTAGAGACATAACCAACCTGGACTGAAGATTTGTACTTTTCTTCCTTTTGGTTCTACATTCATGTTTAGATAACTTGTCGTTCAACATCAACATCTGCATGTGTTTAGTTTTCTCAAAGTTTGTTTGGTCACTGAGATAATCTAACCTCATCACCAACCACTGCCACCAATCCAGAGGAGCATAAAGAAACTGCTGATGAAATCCTGCAGGTTGATTAAGGTAACAGTGATTTCTTTGCACAGATCGTAAACGCAGAAACATTTGGAGGCGAGCTGACTGTCCTCACCTTCAGGCCCATCCCGCTCCACTGTCTTGGTATTTATAGTGATGTTCCTACGCACCGGCGGCCACAGCAAATGGGAATATATTGGCCTGCGGATGATAAGGGCGTAGAAAGGGGACGGTGAGTTAGGACGGTGTGAGGAGGGCAGACCTGACTCAGCTGAACGCATCGGCAGCGAGGCAGATTCCAAGAAGCTGCGGCTCCACCTGCGACACTCTGTGCCTTCAGGAAGGGAAGGAAAACAAAAGAAAAACACACACACACACACACACACACACACACACACACACACACACACACACACACACGGCTTGGAAATTATTCCAACACGCAAAACGGAGCTAAGTAAATATGACAAGCTGTAGAGGTTTTTGCTTTAAGTACCTGCATTAGCTTAGTGTAGCAGTTTTTCTCCTCCCCCCCCACCAGCCCAAGATAGTAATGACGATAAATAATTCTTCCCCCGTGTCGTAAAGTCGGGAACGTTTCTCCTCCGGCGATTCAAAACAGGTAACCGACTCAGCCGTTAATCCTTTAAAAGTGAGGAGATGCTAATACGTATTCATGCATACTAATTCCGGGCTGACAGGGGGGAGAGCTTATTAAATTGCGTTTCTTTAAAACCGCCGTGACATTCAGGAGTCTAAATCCCGTCCTAACCTTGTTAGCTCGTGTAAATAACAACGGCGGCGGCGAGGCGTAACCCCGGCAGAACGAAACAAATGAAGATGTGTTTTGGCATTTTCACCCAGGGAGAGTCAGTCAAAAATTATAATAAAAAAATAAAAACTCAGCATTGAGGAAACAATAAGAGCTTTTCTCTGAGGAGGAGGAAATCATCACAGATTAAACAGTGAAGTCAAGAGAGGGATTCTTAGAAATGAGATGGAGCTGCGGAAAGAGAAAACAGAAATACAACAAGTAGAGTGTTATGCTAAAGTTTTCACATCATTTAGACTTTTTTTACATTTTGCCGTGTTGCAACCACAAACCTCAGTGTATTTTGTTGTGATTTTGACCCAACCACAGGTTTCTCTCTGGTTCAGTTCTCTCCATAGATTTTCAATTGGACACATTGACTGACCTGCAGAAACTCTAAATCTTATCTGTGGTCTAGTTTTCAGTGCAAAAATCTTAGAACACTTGAAATAAGACACAACTAACTTTTCAGCAAGATATTGGAGCCAATTGATTTTTTTTTAACTGGCAGGTTGTGTTTTTCTGACATGTCCAGATTTTACACAGTAAACCTTTAAATAAACTTCAGCATTACTTTCAGCAGTGGAGTTTTGTGCAGTGAGCGTGCAGAGAGGTTTTGTTTAATGCACAACTTATTGTTTTTTATGGTAAAACCTTCATCTGGATTTTATTTAGGGGCATCAGAGTACAGAGGATTAAAACAGTCACACTTTCCAGACACTTGTTAGAAAATTGAGGAAACGACGCAACATTTCCCTCCAACTTAACAAGTTTGCACCACGTGTGCATGAATCACACGAAGCACGACTGTAACCTGATGAGATGCAAACAACACTCAACCTTTACAAGATGCTCTACAGACGGTCAAAAGTTGAGATCGCAGCATCTGATGTGTCCCTGACACTTTGTTCTCTGTGAAACACAGCATCATGCAGCAAAAGGCTCTGATGCTGCCTAATAATAAACTGCAGTAATATGCTTCGGAATGACAGGGAATTTCCTGAGGGCATTTTATAAGTTATGCAAATGTGCGAGAAAATAAAGCAGCGAAGCTCAACGGAGACGACGCGAGGTCAAGAGCAAGAAGGAAGAACTGCAGCCACGTTTCCCCTCTGATCCTCCAGACACTGTGCTGCGTCTTCTGATTTAAAAACACATCCTGATAACAAAAAATATGTATATTTGCAATTAAAATTTCGGCTTCTAATTTTTTCAAGCGTTTGCTCTCGACAATTTGGGTTCAAATAATTCTCCGGTTTATCGTTTGACCTTTGACCGCTGCGTCGAACATGAACTGCCCCGAGCAAAAAAAAATACAAAATTCTTAGTTTTTCAAAATAACAGCTTTTATCAGGAGTGAGATTCAAATTTTATTTGTTGTGACTGGAGTCACTTTAGCAGAAAACCGCTTAAATATTTGGAGGTTGAACTCAGGAAACAGCTTCCAGAATTATTATTTTTTTTAGGTTGAGCCTAATTTTAATTGAAAATAAATGTGTTCCAGTGTTTCTTCTACTCTACTCCATGGCTCCTTATAAGATTTCTGAACACAATGGAACCTGAACATCAGCCTGGAGAGCATCATGCTGAGGGCAGCAACAGCATGACAGGCGTTAGTGAAAAGAAAATGACATTCTCAGCCAACACTTTAACATTTCCTGCAAAAATCCAACAACCTATTGATTACTATAACATTCCTGCATCTCGACATATGAGTAAATTGAACCGCATGACGTGTCATTATGCAATTAGTGCTTTGAATTCTACTGTTCAGTTCACACTGCAGTGGCTATGAAAGCTACGCATGTCAGCTTATATGATGTAGAGAAAAAAATAAGATCTCAATAATTAATATCAAAATCTGCTCCTAATTTATTACTTGGTGATATACAGCAAATGTTTTCAGAACAACAGAAGCTGAGTTTATTCCTGAAACTAGACAAAAAAATTGCAACTGTAGATTTAGTCAACTGGATTCTTGTAATAATGGAAAACTTATAAGTGTTAGTGTTTTTTTTCTGGATTTTTAGTTTGTTCATTTGTGTTTGTCTTTAGAAGAAATCATTATTGGCTACTTTAGTTTGATCATATTTATGTATTTCTTATGTTTAGTTATTTGTTAGTGTTTCTTTTCCTCACTCTCTGGTGTCATTTCTCTCTCTCTTTCCTTCAGTCTGCCTTCTGCTCTCCCCTCACAGCTGCACCTCATAAGTTCCAGCTTTTTACCATCTCTCCTTCATTCACTCCTTGCTGGATTCTACTGTTATTTCGTGATTCGCATTCCTTTCTGTTTTGTAAGTTTGTGTTCTACTATTTTTTTCTGACATTATTCGTCCCGTCTCAACCTGTTCTGCATTTGGCTCCAATCATCTTCAAACACTGACAGTAAGGGCACAACCGTTTACTAAGTTGTGGATCTCAGCTTTAGCCCATGTGACCAGAAGTTTGGGTTCCACCTACTAAGAGCTAACGAAAACTCATGGGAAAATGGCCTCTGGTTATGGACAGACTAATGATGCATTCACATCAAACGCTGTACGCAGACCAAAAACGCGTCCAACGCTTCAAGTTCAGAAACGTCGGTGGTGCGTTCACACAAAACATCGTTTTGAGCATTAGGCACGTCTGGTTTGCATTCAAAGTCTTTGTGGAGGGAGTGTTAGACACGTCAAAATGGCTCTACCCGTTGTTTTCCATTGCCGGCCTATTTTTTGGGAGTGTCGGATGAGTCAGACACGTTAAACACGCTTGACGCATCAAATGCTCCAAATGCTTCAAATTGCGCTGCGTTAGACGTTTGAAGCGTCCCGCGTTGGGCCTCCACATGCCTTCACATAGACTTTGAATATAAACCAGACGTGCAAAACGCGTTTGGTGTGAACACACCACAAAAAGTGTCTAGGTTTGAAATTTGCTCAACTGTGACACTTAGTAGTACTTTTTTTAAAATATAAAAATCCATTTTTAAAAATCATTTAATGTCACCTGATGTACCAAATCATCTCTGTTCAGTTGAGGGGGGGAAGAAGCTGTTAATGAAAGTCTTGTTTTTGAAACTATATGCTGGTGACAGATTTGCAATGCAGGCATCTGCAAATGAAGTGCAATAATTGCTCAACTGCCTCAAGTATTACCACCGGCTTCGGCTCTTTATAATTCACACACTGTAATTGCATTTTTTGCGAGGGGCTGGTGGGGGTTTGGCTTTCATTACTCCTGTTGGAGGTTCGTTTGACGTGCCGGCAGAACAGGAAAGGAATTTGTACAAGTTCACAATGAAAAAGCTATTAAATGTTGAGTGGATTTGATGGGTGTTACATGGTAATGGTGCAAACTTTAGTGGGGACATTGACAGCAGAGTCATTACGACTGTCCTTGTCCAATGAGATTCGGACTGACAGTTCTGAGTCTCACCCGTATTCCTTCATGTAATCATGAAGTCTCATAAAATGCTGCAAATGCCGTCGCTTATTCTAATTAATCCGAAAATATGCAGCTGCACAACACAAATCTTTCATCACAAATACAAAACCGAATCTATTAAGTCCTTTTTTTCTTTCCAGTCCATGTTACACATCGGACTCTATTAATCACGGTTTTCTGTGACTGAACAAAATGTCCCTTTTCTCTCTCTGTTTTGCTGAAGTGTTGGCCGAACCAACTCGGCATTTAGGCCTAAAGAAAGCCCAGGGGTACAATTTCCTGGGCTCCGCTCCACCGGCGCCAGCCAACCTCTGTGATTGGTTCATTTTATTCTTCCTCATTAATCACACCATTGGCAACTTCCACAAATTTCTTTTAATTTATTTATTTTTTAATTTCATGGATTTTGTGTTTGAGATGGGTTTGAGACCAGTTGCCCTCAGTGTGGCTGATTTAAGGCGCTTGTCATGAGTTGGGGGTGATGGTGGTGAGAGTGAACGCTGAGACCCAGGTTGTAAAGAAAATGATGAAGCCGAAGGATCCGACAAGAGACAAAGACAAATGTGGGTTTAAATTCACAGGGAGGGTAATCAGGGAATTAGACCCAGCTGGGAGGACAAGACATCACAGAGACTCACAGGGGAACAGAAGACAGAAAAACCAAGAAATAAATACACAAAAACACAGATCGTCACAGGGCTACTTTAGTGCCTAAAACACACGTCATAAACTGATGTAAAAGAATAATGGTGCAAAGAAAAAAAAATCCATAAAATTCTGAACAACCCTGAACCTTTTCATGAGACTGAAGACATTTTGCTTTATTGTAGTCTGTGTAATACAAAAACTCTACAATAAATAATTTCCCAAAACCATCAGAACCCAAGACAACTCCGAATAACCACAAATAATTTGAGTTAGAACAGCATTTAATGTCCCTTTGGTATCAATAATCTATTGTTGAACTGAAGTACTTATAGTTGTACTTTAGTAACAGTGAATGCTTTAACTCTGTTAGAGTTGAGTACATAACTATGCATTATTGGTTTATGACAGGTATCTTTCAAAAGACAATAAACCAATATAAATGTGGAATGAGTCTTAATTAAAAACATGAATAAAAAAAACAATTACATTTGGTTAAAAACAGCATGTATATATTGCATATCGCCGATAATCTTCTCAGTTATCACTGGATAATAGATTTTTAGCATTCCTGACCAAAGGGAGTTATAAATAATTTTGGGCTTAACTGCACAAATGTTTACATTTTTTTCACAAAGCAGTTAGCAAATTGCCTTAAGTACTCAAGTTTTGACAGCTTTATAATTAACAGACCTGCTGTTTTGCTGACACTACTAATTTATGCCAAACATCTGGGGGGTTTTCTACAATCTGTCCAGTGAAACTAAAACAAATATGCAGAATGAAGAGATTGCAAATACAATATTTTGTGGTATTACATAATACAATATTATGTGGTACACTATTTCATTTTAGCCAACTAAAATGAAATAGTTGGCTATTTCAGTGCATAGGGCTCAATCAATTGATCTGTTTAAATATGATGAGTTAATCATTTTAATAATCGTCAATTAATTTGTAAATCAATTAATCGTTAACTGGAAGATACAGATTCAAAGATAGAACAAAATGCATAAAGCAATAATTAAGACAAAACTGTACAAAAAAATTATGTATTTTGTATTTAATTAAAAAAAGTATTGCCTGTAAAAACTTAAACTATGCCACTTAAGTTTATCTATGTATATATATATATATATATATATATATATATATAGTTCAGGTTATTTATGTCTTGTGTTTCATGGTCATAAAACACGGACAGAGGCAATACAATGTTAGTTTTCGTATTTTTAAAAAGGATTCCTTTAATGTACTACTAATACTGTATTTTAAAAAAAAGGCTGTATTGGTTTATTGAAAAATTTGTAAAGAAAAGTAAGATTAATCATCTTACTTGGTCTTATTGCACTGACTGGACTAATTAAAGTTGTGTTGTTTTTACTTACTAGCTTGTGAAGCTATTGTGCTGTTCTGGTGCAACGTTGGCAAATTAATTTGTTATTCAGTTCATTTAAGTCTGTGTTTAGAAAAAAGAAACATTTTAAGTTAATCAGTCGTCTTTCTGTATCGGATTGGCATCAGGCGATACTAAACCTCAGGTAACTGGATCGTATCGGAAGTGGGGAAAAAAATGGATCGGAGCATCAATAAGAATATTTAGACATTTATTCTGGTTTTTATTGCTATTAAAATCAATTGGAGAGGCTGAAACATTAAATTGTGACAAAAAATGCAATAACAGAATAAATCTGTAAACATTTTTCTGTCACACTATCTTGAGGGTCCACTTGAATCCACCCTAATGGTGGATCACATTGAAACTAATTCACCAATAGAGCGTCTGTGGCTGTTTACCCGAGTGTCAACCTTTCAGCAAATTTCCCAGCTGCCGACTTTGAAAAGCGCTGACTTACTGTGCATTTAGCTGGAGTTTAAACGCCACGTTGAGTATGAACAAACTTCTAATTGCTGCATTATGGCTGGAGGGAGAAAACCCGACACGGAGCCGGAGCTCAGGGCTGCGTTACAGAAGCATCACGCTGCTGGGAAGCACACACTTCTGATAGCACTCAAAAAACAAACAGTGAATGAACAAACACTTTGTTAATGTTTCTGACAATTATGTCAAGATCCGCCGGATCACTGGCAACTCTTGTGTGTGTGATAGGAAATGAATGTCTGGTCGAAGTGAAGAAAACATTTTGTAAATGGGTTTTCTCTCTAAATCGACTCTAATTAGAGACTCAGCTGCACATCCATATATTTATATATCCAGAGTTAACTGGAATCTCCGGAAACGTAATCCTGAGGGTAAAATTCACACAGTACATTATAGCTGAAAAAGCATTCATTTTAAGGAAGGCGCTTAGTAATAATACTGTAAGATGGGAATAGATTCATTATACAGAAAATATGAAAAGTCTGTGAATTTCGGTTCAAATGTCCTTATGATGAGAATAGAATTAGACATTTAATTCATAATCCAACATATAAACAGATCATTTATATGGGAGGATATAAAAGAGCTGAAAGAACCTGAAGGTGCACATGGTGTTAAATATCTAAAGCTCCACTATGTAACTTTTATTAAAAATGTTTATATATTTGTTAAAATCATGACTGTGTGGAGACAGATATGTGAAAAAATTCAGCTCCTCTGCTTTCTCCCTAACCAGAAGCAACCAATCAGAGTCAGGAGGCGGGTCTTAGCGCTGCCAATCTCTTGATGGTCGATAAACTGTCCCAGAAATTATCACAATATTAGTGATAATATTGTTTTTGTGAGATCATGTTCAAGTAATATAACAATAATGGCATCATAATGCAAGTTTTGACAAAATTTGCATTTAGTGTACAAATGTGACTTTGTACACAACAACCCTCCACACTGGACCTGGAAGACATTTTAAATATCCAAAATAAAACACATCAAGCAAAAAGAATAAATCTAAAGGAAATAAAAACCAAAACACAAAGTACAAGCATTATGAATGATGTACCTTACTTTTCGATTTTGATTTAATCATATTAAATGATCACATTGGAAATTACTGAGCTCATTTTAATTGATTAATTTCTTGATTCATGTGTGCTTTGTAAAGCCTCTTTGGTTAACTACAAGGACATAAATGGTCTAATAATAATTGACCGTCTTCTGCAGGTTGAGTTTTCTCCTCTTTGTATCCAGTAGTTTCTACTTGAGCTGGCACCATTAAGGCTTTCCAATTTGCAGCTTGTGAAATCTGGTGAATCAGAGACAACGATTCTTGTCTCTGATTCGCTCACACTTCCAAACAACTCAGCCTCTCTGATCCCGAGCAGCAAGAATCTCAGACTCCTCGTTATGCAGAAACAGCTGCAAGTCGCCTCCATTCCAAACGTTAACAGTGGAGAAAAAACCCCAACAAAAACCATAACAACAGCTGTAAACAATGACCTCTTAGTTTGTGTGTAAATCCAGTGCATAAGGACCCCATTATGTTGGGAAGCAGGCAGGCGGTAAAGCAGAGCCGACCAGGTCGTTTGAACACCAGCACCATGATGTGACTCAACAAGCTGAAGAAGGTTTGTTGTGTATCGATACAGAACAGCCGGATATTCTGCAAAACTGGATGTTACCACACACATTAATACTGTATAACGTTAAAGTTCTGCATTGAAAAGGAATCGTCGTCTAATTACAGCTTGTGAATTACATTAAATATTAAAGGCATCGTAAAAAGAGTTATGCTCACCGATGAGGGATGGCTACGCTCCAGCAGTAGCTTTTCTTCATTCTTCATCGTGCTTTTGTAAAAGAGACTTTAGTTCTGAACATTCCTGTGGATGTTGATATGAATTATCTATAAACACGGTGCCTGAGAAAAAGCTCCAAAATGTTTACGGTGCAGGGCTTATAGAAAGTATTTGTCTCCTTTGATATTTTATGCTTTTTATTGATAGAAATCAATCATAATCAGTAAAATTTTACTTTGACAGAAAAAAATAAATGCCAAAGTGACATTATTTGTAGAAAATGAAAATAAAATAATTTAACATAAAATAAGTCCATAAATACATCCTTCCTGTCCGTATAAAGGGGCAGAATTATGTGTTTTCCAGGTATAATATTACTTGATCAAGTAATTGTTCCAAAAATTCTAGATATATGTCAAATATGAGTTAAAAGAAATTTGATTTCATAATTTAGCGTCTTGAAATTGGGGCTCTGTCTCTTTAAGAAACTCCTGCTCTTTGTGAAACTCTGCCTTCTATTAACCCTTTAACAAAGTTTTTACCAGGGTTGCACTGATAAGTAGCTTCTATAATGAGCTCAGCAGATGCTCAGATCCACCAGGTGTTTGCTAATTGCTGCTGGCTAGTCTGAAGGAGCTGAGTGGGGGAGTTGCTGGAAGCTTGTAAACTTGGAACCTCCAATTCAGGGGAGGAGCTTTGTCCTCAAAGGTGGAGCTATACCCGTCCAGGTGTTTTTCACAGCTGAATGGTTGCCATGGAGATTAAAGGATTTCTCAATGTGTGATATTTTTTTGTGGAATTTCATTTTATTTATTAGCTAAAATAACTTTCCTTTGGCTCTTTTCCTTGTATTGTAACTAAACAGATCTGTTCTCTTTGTATAAATAAAAGCCTGGAGTTGAACCTCGGAGTTCCCCGCTGTAATTCCAACAAGGATCTTATCTGAAAATCAGCCGTCCATTTGTCACAGCGAGGCCCCAACCTCTGTCAGTGCGCTACACGAAGACCGCTTTCATGATCAAGGTCAAGCCAGGCAAGATGAATAAATCAGTCAGGTGTCACAAACATCAGAGCGATGCCCGTCTGCGTGCAGCAGTCAGCTCCATCTCCTTACAGAAGGTTAGCTCTGGTCATGGGGGAATGCAAAGAGAAATGGCCCGATGATGCCCGCAGTCATTTATTTTTAACCGTCCACATAATGTTTTTAATGAAAATAAAGAAACACTTACCAGTTTTATACGCTTTACATGCATATAGATCATAGATCCAGAAGGTAAAAAAAATTATTTCGGGCATTTGCTGCATTGAAAGAAAGGCATCCAGTTTTCTAATTCTTGATTGACTTGACTGGACAAGTTTAATCTTAGTTATAAGAACAGGATTTGGGTCACTTTGTTTCGAAAATACTTGCTTGTTTAGCGAAATTTAATTAAGGTTAATTTGGATGTAGCAAAGTTTCATTCAAAATATCTTGGTAGATGTGGTTCTACTTGTTGTAAAAACTTGATTAAAAAAGATTAATACTTTCTGTTGTACTTAACTAGTATTTTAAGCCTGGCACGACACCAGGCTTAACTTGCCCCCCTGACTGGCCGAGTGTTTGATTATGTTAAATAGGATTTTTTTATACACCAGTGACAGTAAAGACAGATTAAGATAGGTTTACAGACGCATTGAACTGAGGTACCTACCTGTTGGCTTTACATGTTATTATTCCCAAATTATGATGCTCATGTCCCCCTGAATTTTTGTAACTTTTAATATTTTTTTAAAACAGAAACACTGTGGCCCATTGATGGACTGTACTAGCGCCCCTGCCTCCAGGCTTAGCAGGTTTTCGGTAGAAACCTATGGAGGACTTTGTCTGCCATAATCTAAGAGCACATATTTTCAGTCTGAAAGCAGAATTTCATGTCTTTTGTTCTCAAAACTATAAATGCATTTGCTTACATTTTTATTTTAAAAGCAGGACTTCATTCTTCTCAAAACTTATAACACTTGTGCTTGCTTTTGGAACCACCTTTTGGCACAGTCGCCTGGCAACCTCTCAGCCAATAGAATGAAAGTGTTGTACTGGGTGTGCCTGCTAGAAGGCACACGTGTCTATGGTCAAGAAATTATCAGCTCATTCTCACAAGGATAAATATTTCTTCATGTCTTTTTCAGACCAAACTGCACAGAGGCCAACATTTCCACTCGCAAGCTCTTTCTTAAACCCGGCTTTAGCCTTTTGGTTTGATTGGCTGTTCCTGGACCATCATTAACAGGCCATTCATGTGTCTGTCTCCTTCTTCGTTTTCCACTCAGACATTCAAATCCAAACCATCACCTGTAGAATCACCAAACTCTCTGAGCTGACTCCTGTCTGCTCTCCTCCTGAGTAATTATTTAGCACAAGCGCCGTGGCCTGACACACACCAAGACGCTTGATTTCAGGCTGTAAAGGTTCATAATTATGTTTGCTGGTTTTCTTAAAGAGCTGCTCTGTTTACACACACACATACACACCCACACCCACTATCCAGTTTTAATATTTCACTACTCATTTGTCTGAGTATCTTTTAGCGTGCAGCAGACAGTTGTGTGAAGGTCAACTCTGGTTCTCAGTATGTGGAGTGAATGCCGTACGTAGGTGATCGCTTAAAAAAACACTTTAATGACTTGAAAAAATAAAAAGATTTCTGGGTAAAAAAGAAAGACGATCATTTTTCTAACAGAACTTCTCTTGTACCTGAATCGGTTACAGTGTCAGCGCACCTTGAACTCTCTCACATTCTGTCGCATTATAACCAAACATTTCAGTGCTTTTTATGAGGATTGGACTTGATACACTGTAAAAAGACAAGAGGTATTTTCAGTCTGATTTCTAGTGCAAATATGTTACTACAGTAGAAATAAGAAGAAACTTTTTAGCAACACATAAGAGCTTGTTTTAAGTCAGTAATTCTTAAACAATTACTGACTTAAAACAAGATGTTTTTCATATTGTTGAAAAACATCTGGTTTCATTGGCAGATTATTTCACTTGTGGGAACAATGTCTTATTGTATTAGATAATCTGACAGTGAAACTAGAAATTTTTTATCCATTTTAATTAATTATTGAAGGAATGTTGGAGACTGTGTTCATAGTTTTAAGCTGACGTAACCAAAATGAATTAATTAACAAGATAATATAAAAACTGAATGGAGAAAACATTTGTGTTAACTTAAAAACTGCGATAAATGGGGAGAAACTATGTGTAGAAATATATAACTTGTTTATAGAATTAACTGAAACATACTGAAATTATATATGTAATGTCCTTCCTTTTCTTGTTTATGAATCTATTTATTAGCTTTTCGAACTGATGTGATATTCTTTGTAATTTTTTTTTCCCACACTAGCTGTTTTACGTCAGCCGTCAGAAAACAAGAGTTGGGAGAAAACTCAGACGGTTGGTTGTTCATGAACAATTGGCATCTTATGGTAAGAATTTATTACCCAATCCAGAACTACAATACGATACTTTGATCTTTTTGAATTCTGCACCTAAAAAAATTAACTAAATTATGAAAAAACCTAACCCTACTACTACTTGCACTAATAGAAACAAATACTAAGCAATATCTAGACTAAAAACTAGTTAAAACGAACTGAATTATACAAACTAAAAGTGACAATGAAAAAAACTAAACAATAATGAAAAACACAAAAGTATTAGAACTTCCCAGAAGATGTAAAGCTGCAGCGTGAACCCAAGTCATATCAAACTCTATTAATAAAAATGAGACGTTATTGTATTGTTGTGTATCTCTGGTTCTACAGACTGTTAGGAGTCAGAAGAGCTGGATCTTCATTAGCGCCGCAATTATCGCCTTTTAATCTGTACTATAACATTTGTGTGTGTGTATTTTGCACCTACTATACAATAGTACAGTATATCACACACACTCTAATAATACACATTCATTTGTTGCTATTATGGGATAAAAAAGTGAAAAAAAGAGGAAAAGTTGTGAATACTTCAGGGAAGTGCTGTAAAACAGATTCCTCAGGTGTGTTGCCAGGTTCACTCTGAACTGAACGATCACAGCTGTTAAATGTTTTGATTAGAGTGAAAAAAGTGACTTTGTTTATGAAAAAAGACTATATAATTATTATTTTGTTTAATTAGAACCACAGTACAAAAGGTGCTTTAATAGAAACGGTGAGAAAAAAAAAAATAAAAATCTGGTTCAAGGTCAGTTCTTCATTGCTGCTCTGTTTCTGTTTGAACTGTTTGTTTTTGTTGCCAGCTTTATGCTGGTTTCACACGAAGACTTTCCCAACAGTTTCTTTCTCACTTTTCTTCACAGGTTGAGTTCTGTGCATAGAAAGTGTTGCTGCGGCTAGAAAAAAAAGTGATGGAGTTTAGCTCAGAGGACATAGAGGACGGTTAACTCTACTGCTTCTGACGCGTCAACAACGCCGCACAGATATGTCACATTATTTTGTTGCGTTGACATACCGTCACAACCACTGGTCATGTGTTGGCAGACAGATGAACAGATAACCCCTAAAAAAGAAAAAAGAATTTGAATTTTCACATGGAAATCCTCTAAATTAATTCAGATTCAAACTCAGATGTGTCATTCCAAAAGCTGAGAAAATCAAAGTGTTTCTCTAAATTTCTTGTTTTCTATTTTGTCGAATAACACAGGCCTAAATTAATTTTCCAGAACAGAAAATGACCTTGTTAATGTTTCTACAACCTAATAAAAAAAGAAAGTGTTTCAGTGCCCTTCACTAAAATTGATCCATTTGGAAAATGTGAACAAATCCAAAATGAAATGGAGCCAGCAGGTTATTCAAGCAAGATTAATACAAATCCAAACTCAATTTCTTATTCTGATTTAGTGTATCATAAAAAAACCCACAAAAAACATTTTTAAAAAATCCAAAAGTGTGTTTTCATCTATATACATTTATATATAAATTAATGCATTGTTTGCTCTAGTTTTTTTCAGTGACTGTTAGCTCTATATTTTGTGTTAAATTAAAAGTCAACCTCATCATTTGTAGGACAGAAGCAGCAGCAGGTCAGAGTTAGACGCTCATCTAAAACTTACATGAAGCTCGTAATGTTTAACCCTCGTTGGCAGACCTCAAAGACGAGTATTAACTTTAATTATAACTATTTAAATTATTGATCTCGGCACAAGCGGAGGCTGGAAGGAGCTCAGGTTGTAAAAACAGGAAGTGAGGTTTATTTTCTCCTCGTGTCAGCGCGCGGCCGACTGCGTCTGATTTGTCTCGGTGTCCATCCAGCCGCTGCTCACATTTAGAGAGAATTATTGAACAAGTTGAATAATAATAATAATAATAATAATGACCATCTCGCAGTCAGCTCGCAGACGGAGGCAGGTTACTGTCACCGACGGTCTGGGAGGAGATTCTCCCTCTGATAACTGTAGTGTCGGATCACCGCCGCCTCCTCCGCATCCGCGATGGCCTAAAAATAGCTCAGACTCTCGTCGACCAAACGTTTACTACGCCATATGTGTGAAAAATCTGCGGGACTGAGCTGGGCGATAGTTGGAGATATAGAGGCAATTACACAGTAATAGATTCAATCTCAGGCCAAGAGAAACATAATTGGAGAGGCAGTTCTAGCCTACAGGTCAGAATATTGTACACTGCGGCTGTGATTATAGGCACTTGGCGGCGGGAACGACACCGTCACCCATTTAAAATCAGCATATGAATGAATGGCGGATGTTAAATACGTCGCCGCCGTTGTGTTTGTCCTTGTCGGAATCCAAACGGCCCGTTTGTTTTCCTGCTGGCTGCTTGGATAGAAATAATAAAATAATAAATGGAAAACACAGATCAGTTCCCACTCTCATGTTGTGTTTGAACGAAATGCTAATGTAAAGGAGACGTTTGGTAGATTTTAATTGTTACCTGCCAACCACTTGATTCTGTTGTCCAGAGGCTCTTTTATGAAATAACAATAAAATCAATGACAACTACGGGAAACACTCTCCAAAAAGCCTGGAGAGATCTATTAACGGCAGGTTTTCACTGTTTTATACATGACTGGGACAAACGAGGGCTAAAGTCAGAGAACAGTGGATTGTTGGACTAGGCTCTCAAACGTACAGCTGATCTTGTTAAAGAGATTGAGGTCAAACGAATGGAACTTTATCACTTTCTCTGAAATTCTGTCACCGCTGTAAAATTCAGCTGGGAAACGGACACAATCAAAGACAGTGGGAGAGATTAAAACCGGCCTCCGACTCTCCGTCCCTGCTGGGAATCATGAAAATCTTTTTCTTATGATTCTTTGAGAGCTGCTGCGCAGTCACCCTCCAATCAGAAACTCAACATTTGACTCTAAGCATTTTCTCCAGATGCTGCTTTGAGGAGGAGCTTCATCCTCAAAGGCGGAGCTAGATCCACCCAGGTGTTTTGTGCTACTGAATGGTTGCCATGGAGATGAAAGGATTTCTCAGACATTCTTGAAAGTATGAAAGCAAACCTCCATGCATGTTTTTGATGAGGAAATAACATTAAAACATTATGTGAAGCTCAAACAAATGTGATTATACATAATACTGCCCCTTTAAGAAGACACACAGCTTGCCATACAGACTACAACTTTACATGTTGGAGTATGAGGAGGCGTCAACTTGTACTTGTCCACACAACAATGTCACAGGGCTAGCATGAAGGTACCACCGCAGGACTCCGGTATCCCAGAATTCACTGCAGTGTCTATAGGGAAGATGTACAGACTGCAGTAGAGGATAAGGAAACCAGATGGGTGTGTTTTTGTTTGAAGCCGTTATTCCTTGCAGCTATGCAGTAAAACCCAGACATGCTTGATAGCTGGCGCACACACATCCAGGCCACGAGTGGCCGTCATTAGCTGAAATTACAATGTTCTTTAGCAGTGATTGGCCAGCAGCAGGACAGCTGGAGTTACAGCAGAACCCGCTGAGAATCTCAATATATCACTAATACTAAACATGTGCTTAGGTTGACTCTAACCTCCATCCTGTGTTAGTTTAACACAGTTAAAGCCATGAGGTCGATGCAAATAAAAAAAATCCTTAACAGTTCCAATCTTCAGCTTTGTTCGCCATAGAAAGCCTCTAAAACACTTGACTAGTGTAGATTGAAAAGTGAAGGTTTATGTATGAAAACCTGAGTTTGTGTATTTGATTTGATTGGAAGTTACAATGCTGTGGTTCAAGCTAACATTTTCAACCCAGTGGGGGGTTTGTCTGAGGACTTTATCTGGAAATTCAGATTTAAAAACCTTTAAAAGAGCCACAAAAGATCAGCTTTAAAGGATAAGAATCTCACAGCCACGTGTCCTGCATTAAGTTTCAAATTTATCTTACTAGGGTATTCATTTATTTCGAATAGGTATTAGGTTGGCTTCAACTGTTTTTTATAAATTGTATATCAGCCAAGCAAACATTTCATTACAGCAGTGATAAAATGTTATATCACTGTATTTTATCAGCATGTTCTCCTCATGCATATTCGTGTTTTTTCTCTGCTGTCCTCCCACAGCCAACAAACAAGCATGTTGGGTTAATTGGGAGATTATAAATTCCTGTTGGGTCAGAGTGTGTGTGTGTCTGTGTGCGTGTGTGTGCGTGTGTTTGCAGGGTCGTCGGTTCATGTCTACTGGTGACCGGTCCAGGCTTTACGCCAACTGAGCCCGAAAAAGGATTACGTGAGAATGGAAACTGGATGGAGGGTAAAAAGCACAGGACCTGCTTTGACCCCATCCTGATTTGGAATAACTAACCAATAAATATTGATAATCTATTTGTTTGTCAGCAGATTTTAGAATAGAATAGAGTATGTAATAGTTTATACTTTCATTTTCCTGGGAGGTGTAAAGTTTTAGAAATTTGCGTATTTCTTTAAGGACAATGTGACTTGCAATGAAAAAGTTTCCTTTGTGGCTGTAAAGTTTGTATTGATGCTTCCGAGTTTGGTTGTAACTCCAAAGAATGCAGATGGAAACAGTAGTTTTCTGAACGTTGTGGAAACATTAACTTCCTAGAAGGGACCTTGGATTACAGATATGTTTCCAAAGGCATAAACAATGGTCTAAGTAATGATCTTAATATCTGTTAGCTATTGGGACCGAGCCGGGTCTTGATAAATTCTAATATTTACGCCACATTCAAGAAAACATCGGGATTATTTTTGGACAAATTTTCATCCTCATGAACTCAGACTAACCCACAGCTGAACGTTGTTTTAAGCAGGCCAACCACATGGGGGCAGTGTAGTGCAAAACTAAACCTTTGTCAGCCAATCAGATTGTTTCAAGACAACCACAACTTCCTGTTCCAATGATGGCAGAAGAGACCTATGTGTCTCATTGCTTCCATTGACGTTTTGCGAAATCCACCATTCGTCTTTTGCCAAATAAAACTTTTGGACTAAATGTGACTTGGGCCATTATTTTTTGGAAGGTAACAAAGTTTTGAGTCCTGTTGTTCTAATGACTATGCAGTTGTTAAAAAGAAAATACGCCTTTAGCCATTTACTTTAAGGTTAGGAGAAAATACTGTACATTAAATGATTCCATCCAGCTCATCTCCCGTTCAGACTGCAGGACTCCAGGGATTTAAGTTGATCGCTGTTATAAACATGCTTCTACCTTGTTCGTGTCGTTTCATTGGAAACAAACAGCATGCTCAAATTAACATTCATTTAACTCTCTTGATAATTCAGTTATTTGAAGTTCTGAATATATTCCATCATCTGGTGTAGTTTATTTTTAAGATGTCCACGATTTCAGGGACAAACAAGAGCATTTGAATATGGTTTATAACCGATAAGCGTGTGTACAGTGAAGCGATTGTCCTGCAGGATGATACCCAGTGGGGTTGTCTGTCTGTCTGTCTAGATGGAGATAAATGGCCAGTGTTGCTCAAAGAGGGGAGGGGAGGGAAGGGTTGGGCAGAGAACTGTGTTTCATAAGGAGCTCAGCTGCTAACATTTACCTTAATTGTCCTGTAGTCAGCTGGTTTCTGACAGAAAAACCGAGATATGGTGTCGGGTCTCCTGCTGCGTGGCACCTGGACCCTGACCTGGGGTATATAAAATAATTACCCCATCCTAAGCTATAGAAAAGCAACATAAGTTATGATTGCATTGGTTGAACAAAATCATTATTATTATTATTATTATTATTATTATTATTATTATTATTTTTATTATTATTATTATTATTATTATTATTAT